>JAQFZU010000231.1:0-36631 GCA_034696185.1 Henia vesuviana | reverse complement strand
GTCCCCTGTCGTCAATATGTCTAAGCTACCACTTGTTAGGTTTATTTTCCTGTGATGTTTATGCCAAATACATCACATATTGTTTTTTCTTTTTCCTTTTCTGCTCGTTCCTACCGTTTATGTAAAAAATCTTTGAAATCGAGTGATAATTTATTACCATAGAATTCCAAGGCCTATCACCAAACCAAAGACGAACAATTGACGTAAGAATACAGAAGTCTGGACACAGGCAATTTTTTATCAGTTTAATCAGATTCTTGTAGCAATAAAAATAGAGAATATACATTGTCCTAAAAATGTAACTCCTTCTAATTTTCTTTGATTAAATAAAACTTTTTTTTTAAACTTTGAAAATAAACCTTTTCTTTGTTTTGAGCATGTTTAATTCTCTTCTTTTCGAACAAAGAAAAAGGCTGAAGAAACACGCTTTCACTAATCTCTGTCACGGATCTCACTTAAAGGATTAAGTCATGATACTCACCCATGGTAGGTCAATCTATTTTAAAATGGAGGTCACGATACAATAGCTAATGAGGAGTGACCTACATTATATGAGAAGTGACTCTCGTCACATGACAAGAATTAATTGTTAAGTCTTGGTCAAATGGGGGAACAACCTTTTCACTTCACTTTGCATACTGCAGCAGAGGGGTTCACACCGCTCATACAGTATCTCCAACTTGGCTTAGTTAACGCTTTATTTTACTAAAAACTTCCAAAACGCTTCATCCGTACAATACATGTCTCGCAGGCATAATTATGCCCACGAAACTAAACGATCAACAAGAAAAGGAAAGGAGAAGGCGTGAGGATGAAGAAAGAGAGAATAGAGAACATGATGACGATGGGAAAAATGTAGACTGGAAAGGAAACGGAGGACAAAACGACAAATGCGGTCGCCGCTTCTGTCATCCACGCCTTCCTACAACTCACTGGGGTTGATATTAATAAATCGTAAGTATTCAAGCAGTTAACTAATAGCTTGATCACCATTTATAATCCTCGAGATGATTGTTGTGGCCATTGATGCAAAATTCGTCCATTTCGTGTATATTTTCGGTCTGTGATTAACTTTGTAATTCCTCTCGATTAATAAAGTTAATTCTTATGTTTCAAATGAATAGCCAATTATTTTATAAAATAATATAACTAATCTAATTCAAACTACATCAGTTTCTACATATTATAAAAATCAATGTTCTTTAAAAGTTAAATACAAAAGTAACAACGAGTGGGCGTGTCAATTCCGATTGATTGATGTTGCGTCAGCTTTTCTCATCTTTAAATAAACTTCCTGAACGCCTCGTCATCATTTGTAATGTCTTGTCATCAGGTACATCCATTTTCCATAGGTAAGTTTTATTTTACATACATTTGTTATAATAATACAAATACAATATAATATAATACACTAATAAACATAATTAATACTAATAAAATATACCTTGATATTAATGAATTCTTTCTAATAAATAATTATATAATATAAGTATTCACGATATATAACAATATCAATATTAATTAAATAACATTTTCAACAATAATAATTAATAAATAATAACCCTCGTACAATTACAATTTCACAGATATTACCCAACCAAAAGCTGATTTGGCCATTACGACAAGACTTAATTTTTGGTTTAATGAAAATCGGCTGTTGCGTACTGAAATTAATAAAATAAAAATTGAATTGGTTGAATCTAATTTGTAAGGATTGATGTGATCCTGCCCTGTCACCCCTTCTTGACCCCGTTTGCCAACCCTTTGGCACGCGAAACACGCGTGACCACCCACTGTTCCTTTCAGGTACGCGATGCACGCGACCTTCGATTGTAACCCTTGCTTTGTGTCTCCCCGGACGCAGTGACGCATCCAAGACACCTCTTTCCGATGAGGAAACTCCTCATTACCCCAATAATTGCCACTAGGGCCGAGGGGATGAGGCAGGAGACTGAGGAAAGCGAAATCAGAATCATACCAAAAACCAACCAAAGAACAACCTCAAGAAACCTCATCAAGCCCCACTTATCAAACCTATGCGAAATAGTTATGGCAACTGCTAGGAGTGACAGGAGCTAGAGGACCCGATGTTTGTGCCAAACCGCCTTTGGAAAGATAGAAAACCCCTAAACGTAAATGATGGCCACGGCATCAGACTCGGCGCAGCAGCCAATCGCGCTCACGACGAGTGAACCCCGACCCTCGATAAGAAGTAAGAAGAGCAAAGCTCGTTTCCAATTGTAAGCCGAAAACCCCTTAATTTCGTAGCCACGAATCGCGTACCCCGCGATTCTGCTCAATTTGCTGTTTTCACCCCTTTTTCAGCGGCCTTGCGCCTCTCGCAAGCCGCCTTTTGTAACGAGTGTTTTGTAAGATAGCCAATTGGCCCCACCCCAATTGTGTACGACCTTTCGTCATCATTCATTAACGAATAAATCGTTAGTTCCGATCAAAATTAATCTGAGTAAAGTTTATTCTCTAATCCCAAAACCAAGTGAGTGAGCTCGACCAACAATCGCCCTCACTACCCAGCACTCCCCCAGTAAAGCATAGTTGTAAAAGCGAGTGCGAGCGCGACAGGATGAAGCCAGACAAGATAGGCATTCACTTAATTTAGACCTTCGTAATGCAGGTGCAGGCAGCAACCCAGGTTATGTGATGTCAGAAGCTCAGAAGCGCCGACAGAAGTATCGAAACAACAGTATCAATTACGCCCCAAGAGGGTTAACCCCTTCATTAAAAAGGGTAAAGTAGTTGGAAAATTCGATTAAAATATCGAATATCAAATAATGAATTGCTACTTTGCATCTTGAATTAATTTTGATTAATTCAATACTTTCGGTAATTCCGATAATTTTGGCTGTGAAAATATATTTTAGAAATATAATAAATCAATTGAAATATAACAACTTCGTCATGAGTGTTGTGAGAGGCTATTTTAATTAATTGAGACCCTCTCTATACAACACATGCACAGGAAATTATTTTCACGTCATTCCGCAAAATTTATCGAGTCAGTGCAACACACAAAACTTTTCCCGAGATTTTTGCTGAATTTGGATTTAACAACTTTTCGACATCAGTAATTTTCGAGAATTTCTCAAACCGACTCGATTTTGAGAGATGGCAGAAGATGAAGGCGACTTCATAATAGTTGACGAAACAGACGATGAACTTGAAATTGAAGCCGATACCGGAGAAAGTAACGATCCGAATGCGTTACCCGAGATAATATAAAATAGAAATTATTTATTTTGGAATTAAAACAAGTTTACCATGAGTTAAACAAAGTTTTTGCCCAAACCAACTTCGCGAAAGTCGCGAGAGCATCAGACCGGATGCTTCACGAGAATCAAGTAGCAAGTGATTTTAATAATCAAAAAGGATAGACTTAATACTAATAATTAACTAATAATTAAGATTAACCCAAGTTTCCATTCAAAAAGCATGAAAATTAAGAAATTATGACTGTTTTTCCAATTCGGCATAGATCGAGAGATCAAAGCACGCGCCATGTTGGAAATTCCGACTAACACCACCTGTTGACAAACATTTGTACTAATCACAAGACTTAGAAAATTTCTCTAGAATTTCGAATTTTGAAAATTCAACTGTGTTTGTTTTAATTAATCACTAATGTGTTTTCTTGTTTGTCTAGGGTTTTCAAACATGGGAGGCACTTCCCCCCGAGTGCCCAACACATGGACTTATGTGGAGGCCAGCGTTACCAAAATTTGTGCGTCGCGCATTCTACGATGTGAAGCCCTGGTCTGCACGTTTGATCTTTTCAAAGGCAATATATGATTGGTAGAGTTCACATAAGCCCTTTGCGTACTGTTTTGCCAGAGACTGTCAAGCGCAAGTGAAACAATTCATCCCAGTCAAATTCAACTTCATCTCGCCCATCTTCAACCCATTGTTGGAGGCAAGATATCCGAAAACTCCTTGGGCACTGGAAACTTGGCGGGAATGGATAGATGCCGGTCCCCAGCGCGAACAACTTCGAAAAATGGAATTTGGATGGCTGTGGAAGCATCGTAAGGAAACAATTACTCGTCTACTCCAAAACCACGAATGGGAGCAGTCGGCTGCATCTGCCAGCTTCCACGGAGTTCGAGATTCGCCCGCATGGCAATCCCTAGAAAGCACCCCGGTCTCCTAAAGCCATATGCACCAACTTCGGATGCTCAGATTGACCGGATCAAAATCAAAATCAAAATCGCAATTGTCGTGAAAGCAAAATGAGCGAAAGCGGCAAAGAGGCAGAAATAAAGGATTCCGACAATTTTGCAGACAGGAGCAAACCCGCCGCAATCAATCTGCAGAATTCCCGCATCAGGCACCCAAGCCTGCCCGACAACGCTCATGTTCTCGTTCGCGAGCTGAATCGTCAAATTCCTCATTGTGTGTTGTCGTGCTGCAAAATTCGACTACCAAAAATTTGTATTTAATCAAGATCGAATTAGATTATGACTCGAATAGCAATCAAACTTAGAGAGCGTTAGCTCGACTTACTGTGATTAACAATTTTCTCATTTAGATAAAAGAATAATGAGTGATCTCGATTCAAGGAACAACTATTTATTCCATGCTTTACAATATATTTTAATCAAACATAAAGGAGCCAAGACTCTTACTTCAAGTGATTAAATCAATTAACAAACAATAGTCAAAATTGATAATTACGATCCTTTGGCTGGTGGAGGCATTGCTCGACGCCAGTCATGGGATGAAGGTCCATAGTTCAACTCGTGGCAGCACGCGCCAATGCTTGTAAAGACTTATGTGGCAATTTCGTGACGTATAAAAAACAATGTTTCGCAGGGCCCCTGTCCTCGATCACTTCTGAATCGTGGTTCGAGATTAGGCTTGATCTGATGAGGTCATTGGGTGCTATTGTGATGGGTTGTTTCTGTGTGTGAGTTCTGGTGCCGAGTTCCGTCGGCCGAGACCTTTTAATATCTCGGTCCCCCTGGTGAGGAGTTTGGGCGGTTGCCCCTCTGCCATTGGTCAGTTTTGATCGTCTTGGGTGGCATGCCAAGTGTCTTCGGCGGCGGCCGGCCCAATATTCGAGCCACAGGTGGAACCTGAAACGCGACGACGGAAGAGAGCCATCTGGTGGGTCTCTCTCTCTCGAGTGCGTCGAGTGTCGCAACATTAGGTCGCAGCGTTATCGTGACCCAACCCTTTGGGTTCATGACAGTGTTTTCATGAATACTGCTTACAAACAGCAACAACGAGAACGACGAGAAACAGCAAACCGCAAAGAAAATCTTCGAGCTAAGCTTGATAGAAAGAGAAACCAAGCCGCGTCATCATCGAGAATAGACAAATCAAATACCCATCGAGTTCCTCCGTCTGCAGCCGAAAGCGTGCCACCAGAAAGAAGAGTACAGTTTGGACCAACAATGTCCATTTCTTTTCCTAATTCGGAAATCTCGATTGCTTCGACGTCTCAGCAAATTCCATCATCAACTGTTACGTCATCACCGTCAGTTTCGATTATGAAGTCGATGACGGATGCAGTCACATTACCCGATCCAACTTCTTACAAACGAGATACCTTTGGCTTCTACGAGGTCAAGCCGTCTGCTTCATATCTGGGGATGATTCCAATTGAAGGCATCCCAACTTGCGAAGTAAAACCGACTAAGAAACTATTGTCAACCCGACGATTAGACAAATCAACTGGCTGTCCGTCGTCGTCCTACCATAGAGGAAATCCCTGTTCCAGTCCCGACTGTCGAGGCCTGTGCAGTTCCTATCGAGGAGCAGTTAGCTCCATTTAGAGATGAAGAAATGTCATGGTCCCAACTCATTGTCACGTATCAATGTACATTTAACGAAGAATTTCAATGGACATATCTTCACGGATGGGACGAGCTGCAGAGACGTCGAGTAAAGAAGGCTGGCAGCTGGTATCACCAGCTCACAATTTCATTTCTTATGGATGTGAATCGAGACTTGACAAAGCAACAAGTGTATTAACAAGCGAGCTTCCAGTTTATTGCAAGGAATGTGATTACACCAATTGTTTTTCGAACGGCTGCCAGAGCCTTCGCTGTGTGGCGCCAAGTCGAGAGGGAAGGGGCTGCCTTTAATAACAACTTACAAGAGTTTTGGAGAAATTTACTCCCTTCCATTCCCCTTCTCCGACGACAGTTTTGGCAAGAGGAGTTTCGGCAGCATAGCCGCCAAGGCATTGACTGCTATGAGAGCACGAGGCAAAACTTCAAAGTCGTTCGCCTGTGGGCGCCTACTACGTCAATGATCAACGACACGCCTACCTTAAATGTGGAAATCCCACTGGCTTTTGATGTCAGATCACAGGGTGATGAGCCGATGACATCGACACCTATCATCTCCCCCCCCCCCCCCCCGAAGTTTTGACCCCTTCTGAGTCAAACTCAAGAATGAGTATGTCGGAATTACCCTTTTTTAATGCTGAATTTTCTGAGGAATTCCATTTTTCAGATTCAACGGCGATTCTTAGAAGGAGGCTGACTGCTGTCAGACCCACGAGCAGTCCTCTCTGATTATATCAAAAATTGGAGGAATATCCTCATCTCTGCTATACCGATGAAGCGCGGATGCACCTATCAACCCTCCCAAAGCATGGCGAGAGCTTTTTTCTCTGGCTAAAGAGAGAAGTGGCTACGATGACTGACTTGCTTCTCCATGCAAGGCTCTTGAGGGCACATCGGTCCCCAATTACCGAGGAAGAAAGGCAAAAATTACGAATTTCATCTATGTCTCACATAGTAGAATCAACCACGTGTGGGTGCATTTGAGGCAACGTCGACAGTATGAGCCAAGAACCGTCCACACTAGCATTTTCATCACCTAACACTTCAATCTGGAAGATACTCATTCCTCTCTCATTTCTGTTCTTGTTCTACTTACTGCAACGATGACCTGTTCATCTTTGCGAGATTCGTGGACAGATTCCGAAGTGGTTGGTCAAAACCCAGATGCTCAGATCACCTACAGTGCTCCAAACCGTAATCCTGGATTTAGATTTCGTGACAACGATTTCCCAGCATTGTAGA
Source organism: Henia vesuviana (assembly GCA_034696185.1). Classification (NCBI taxonomy): domain Eukaryota; kingdom Metazoa; phylum Arthropoda; class Chilopoda; order Geophilomorpha; family Dignathodontidae; genus Henia; species Henia vesuviana. The sequence continues at coordinate 29,582 of JAQFZU010000231.1, read as the reverse complement.
GAGTACATTCCGAGTGGTCGCCACACGTAATGTAGAGGGGGACGTGTGGTGATCAATGTTGGGAAATTCCCAGTTTTCTGTGTCGAAATGCTAGTGTCAAAATGCGTAACGTTAAAGATGATTAATATGCAAATTCGCCTAATTGTGTTTTTTAAAGATTGTATTAGAATTTATCTAATAATGTGATAATACGTCTGTGTGTGTATTATTGAAACGAGTAGCGCTAAAATTGGTTATTAATTGTTGAGGTTCTGTTGAAAATTATGATTATGTAAATGATAATGTTTGGAGTATTTCTCCCATGAATAAATAATTGTTTATTTATTATTTAATGAAATTCGTTTTATTTCTCTTATTTGAAAATATCAACTGTTTATTATTTTCTTGCCTAGCTAGAAGCTATAGAGAGTTGCACATCCTGTGTTTTAGGCATTAAGCATGTGTAGTGAGGTTTTTCCTCATCCCTCAGGAAAAACTGATTTCCTGAGTTTTCACTTCGAACCAAAACTCCAGCCTATGAGCAACCTCAGGATTAACTCCAAACCAAACTCAACTGTAGTTCTTGAAGTCATGATTTATTCCAATCATCATTGGAATGAATTACCTATTTTGCTTCAATAAGAAGATTGAAGTGGAATTTCCATGTCAATTCTAGCCATTTGTTGGAAGTGACCAACTTGCTTTTTCCAGTCAGGGATTGGGAAAAAGCATTCATCTTGCTTCAAGCCACTGTTTGAAGAGAAATACTTATCTGAGTGAGTAGTTCTTATGTTTAAGAAAGTGTTCATTCCGCTTGTCTCTCAAGGAGAGTAGTGAGCATTGATTCTAATTCGGTAAAATCGCTGTCTAATATTTGCAAAATTGTCGCATGATCGCCGATTACGGAAATCAGTGATCATTTCTTCAATTACGACGACGAGACGAATCGGCCATTAAAACGTCAGCCATCTTCAATGCAGTTTGATCGTGTCGTGGAGCTCAACCTTAGTATTTCGAAGAATAGCGCTAATATTCTAATAATAATATTGTTCAGTAAATTATGGATTGTATTTTCGTTAATAGAAGTGTATAATTTATTTGTTAACTATTTAATAAATTGTTTTTTCGTTTGCAAAGTGTTTTTGTTTCGCTTGAGGATTATTTTTGTCAATTTATTATTTGTTTCAATTACGGAAATTGAGACAATAATAAGTAAGTTGAATAGATTTCTTAGTAGTTAAAGAAAGAGATTAAAAATCAACACGACAGTCTAACAAAATAAAATATTTTTTAAAGTCTTGCTAATTTTAATTGTTATCACTGGTTTATTTAGCCAATAATATAGTTATTTCTTTAAATTCGTAGCAATTGGAGCAACTCAAGTCCGTAATACTTCCTAGTTAGTTACTTAAAGTTAAAGCTAACCCCAGCCTAACAGAGAAAGCACATGTCTTCGTTGTTCAATGCACTCAATAGATGGCATCCAGAAGCTGGAGTTTGGGTTTCATCCGATAGAGAGAGTGTAGTCTGTGTGCCCAAAGGATGCAGATTGGATAGCATCAACCCTTGCAGATTAAAGAAGATTAACTAGCTATAAAAAAACAGTGCAGAGAGAGAAGCCTTGCTTTATTACCCTGTTTGTTTTCATGAAATGATCAAATGTTTGACCTTGTCTCCTTGGTTATATATATGGCAGTGATGAGCGATAAGGTTGACGTGAAGATACCAAAAGTGTGACCTGACATTGGTAAGCGACCGTTGATAGCATCACATTTCAGCTCTGTTTGATGCGGGCCGACCTCGGAGTGAAGACCCCACGCCAATCTGGTGTATGGGTTATACATCCGTAAGTCGTTTATCCCGTGTCGATATTATATCGTTGAGATGATATCGAACAGAAGGTTAGATTTGCTGTAGACACTTTAGATAGTAAAATGCAATTGCTACCTTGGTTAACGTGAGATGTAGTCTGACCACACTGATGACTGTTATTTTTCGAGATTGTGTGGTTATGTCTCTTTATTATTCACAAGTTGACGCACATGTTTCATGTGTTTGTCTCACAAGTAGCGATAGCAGCAGATTGCAGCACCTTAATGGCATTACGTAAGTCCATAACCCCCTGTACAGTGGGTTATGAACTCTCCCATCCTTATGTACTGCTCAAAGATATGTACTACATAGTATTATATAGTACATATCATTGGTACTGCCACTGTACTGGTGTGACGGTAATTTTTCCCCAAGTCCGTATTTTAACTAAAACCCGGTAAAAATCATTATAATAAATTATCTGACTTTGTTTATCTTTTCTCAAATCATATGACAGGATTTATTAGATCGATCTAAACAATTAATAATTATATTTACATCCATTAACAATGAACAATTAATATTTACACAACATTCAAATAACAGGTTCATATCACCATCACTAAAATAGAGTAAGGACAGGATATGGAGTTACGCAGAACTCCATTTACTAAATTAACACAACACTAAGCTAAACTAATCTAATCAAAACTATAGCAAAATACTAAACACTGAAAAGGCGCAAAATTAAAGTACGCGGCTTCTAACATTAAAGCTAACAACATGTCGAATGGCTAAAACTACTTAACTAAACACGCGGACACACTTCGCATGAGGAATTTAAACTTTAAACGGAATTGCATGGGAACACATGGTCAAGCACAAAATAGATTATCAGACATCTGAGTGATTCGCGAGACTGTTGCTAATGCAATCTCATTATTTCCCGGTTCTCAAGATATTACTCGTACGGTTCACACGACACATCGAACTGACTTCTGGCTCGTTGTCAAACAGCTCCTCGCAAACGAGAGAGATTCATTTCGTTTCTGGACTCGAATTATTATCATGCATTCGCATATAATAATTTTGGCTAACTAAAGATACAAAAGTAGCGGCCTCTTATACCCGGGAACAGCAGTCATCGACACCTAAGAGAATGCGTCTCTCGCTGCCCAGGGCAGTAGTCGCCTTTCACTACCTGTGTCAATAAAAGATTAGCCTTCAACTCAACAAACTCCCATCGGAACTAATGCATCGATGCACAAGGAACTGACGACATTCGGACGTGCAACCCATGCACCGGATCATTGCCATATTTCAGTACAGTGCCGGCCCCAATTCAAGCAGAGTTATAAGGAGGTGCCATCATCGGTTGCTTTCCAGAGTCAGGTACGCACTGAATTCATTTCCACGTCAAGCTATTCCCTAGTCTGTGCAAAATGCATTAATTAATGTGACCAATAGTCAAGACATTTAGATTAATTATGTTATCAAACATACAAGGGTAATAAAATCTGCTATAAACAAGCACTGCGCTGACTTATATAGCCAACTAATCCCTTTTACACAAAAGAGGGGTAAAACATCCAATCTCCATTCTTTGGACACTCAGACTCTTCCATTCCCATCAATCGAATGAAATGGCCAAAGTCGTCCATCCAAATGCCATCTAATGGGCACTTGTTACAACGAAGACATGTGCTCTCATAATTAGCTCTGGTTAAAACTAACCCTAATTATCTAATTATGATCACACAAATCTAAACCAGGAGATTCATACATTAAACACTTATAAACAACTTGGAAATAATTAATCAACTTTTGATTAAAGGTAGGTAGGTAGGTAGGTAGGTATGTTGCTTAACGTCGCCAGCGGCTACTAAGGCCATACGCGACGTGCCGAGATGGATACCAGGGAGAACCCAGCAATGCCGTGCGGCAAGAAGACACCGCGGCAAAAACCAAAATGAAACAAAGCGAAAAAAAAACAAACCAAAAAAAACCAACTGAAATGAAAAACCAGGACCCCAGTACCCAACATCGGCAAGGAAATAAAAAAGGAAGAATTAGGAAAGTAGAAGAAAAAGATTACCAGAGGCCCTATTCGGTTCGACCACCAAGGAGCCCCTTGATGGTGTACTAACAGGGGGACTACGTGAAGGCTAGGGCATGGAAGTTTGATTAAAGGAAGAATCAATTATTTAGTTATTTATTTACAAATCTATTACCGCGACTCCCGGTCGGGTAACTCTAAAAGCTACTCGAGACTTTTAATCTCGTTACACTGGGAGTTATGGCCTCTCCCATTTTTACGTATGTACTGCCATTAAAGTGCTGCAATCTGCTGCCAGCGCCACCAATGAGACAATTAGAAATTGCTCTGCCTGAACTTGTGAATTTCAGCCATTGAATTGTTCCATGCAATTGCATGAAAACAATTCTACTCATAGCTCGAAATAAATTCATTCCACTTGTGATGACCCTAAATAGTTGGATAGAAGTCCAAACTGTAAACCAGAAGTTCCCTCACTCACCAACCATGAATGATGAATTGTGATTGTATTTTGATGCCTGATGTTGTTGGATAAATACATTGTGAAGGAAAATTATACACATAGCAACATTAACAATGTAAGCTAATCTTATTGTAAAAAAGCATTCAATGTTATGTTTCACAAACCTACTCTCAACAGATGTCCCAATGAACGAGTTCTGGATCCCTAAAATAATGTGATTACATTATTTAGGCCCAACCACTCGTTATCAAAAGTACAAACCTCTTTTCTGACCCTGTGTTTAGTGCAACCCCAATGCATGTTTTAGATAAATAGTTTTGCCACTTGTTTAGCTTAGGTTTTAACAGTTAGTTAATAAATTGTAACTTGATTTGTGAAAGAATAAAGTCTCAGATGTTATTTCATGTTTTCCTATTAACTTTATGTATATAATTGGCCTTGGAAAAATTCACCGTAACACACCTAAAGAAGAAAAACATTTTAGACAAAATTGATCAAATTATATACTTTGGAAGATTTAGTAGATTGAAATCACTTCTACTATGCCAGAGAGGATTTGTACAATCTATAAAAGCACTCCAAAGCCTACATAACAACATGATAAAAAAATTTCATTTAAACATATCGCTTAAATTAAGATTGATAGGAACATTTTTTCCCATATTCGTAGAGCAGGTGCTTTCTACAATCATCCATTGCCTGCGAAATTTAAAAATCGTTTGCACCTAATTTTATTGGGTACAAACAGTTTTGGAGAATCATCTGGTTGTGTTGTGCAAGAAGACAAACAAGATAAAACTAATAAAATATTATCTGTGTCTATTTTATAGTGTTGATAAATCAGGTTAATGATACTGAAATAAACAAAATAGACGAATTTCAAGAATTATTAAGTGAATTTACAGAATCGAGCTTACCGCCACAAGTCTCAATTAGAACCGAATTAGCCGAAAGCAACGGTTTAAAATATATTGCAAGATATATTGCTTTTAAATATAAACATGTTGATTCATCCTTAAATCAAAAACTGTGTTTTTTTCTACGATACAAATTCCCTCTTGTATTTTAATATTATTGACTTGTGATGGCATGTATGTACCTTTGGAATCCTGGTTGGACTTAATTAAACAATTTTTAGACTTTTTTGAGCTATGCCTGAAACATTTATGACCAAACAGTCACTAGAGGGCAACATGGATTCCGGTCAGGTGACCCTGGGGCACGTCCACTGCACCACCTGAGGTGGCACAACCCCAATAACGACAACAGTTGTTAATCCCCCATTCGAGTGATCAGACAAGGGAAATATCTGGTCTAAGAGAGAAAGAGATGAGAGGGGTTGTTGCTCAGGTGGCCATGCAGTGAGCGTGAGGAGTGTTGTGCGGGGGCTGAGTGATATGTACGGCTGCCCCACGTAACCATTTAGTGTGCTAAGCTAATATGGCTTCATATCGATATCTCATGATACAGGTACAAAGCCGGCAAACCTAGAAAGCGTTGGGAGCGTGGCAGTGATTGCGGGTTGCAGCTTTATAATAAAGGCTCGGCAATCTATAAATCTTGTGTCCGTCTCAATTAATTCACGTGCCCGCATCTGCGATACCGTTGCCTGGAATCCGTATTCAAGCGGCGGCGAAACGGATGGTCACACATTTGTAAATAAATCAAAAAACGATTATTCGTCAATCTGTATACTAATAGCGAAAGCGTTTTTCTTGTGACAGCAAACCTGCAAATACGGCTAAACATAGCCACATAAATTATACACCAATCAATAGCCCTCTATTTGCAGATTTGCCAAAAACCCAAAAATTTAAAATACATAAAATAAAATTTGAATTATTAATAAAAAAAATGATAACCAACCAAATCACTCAAAATGACATGGCGTCACAAAACTTCACCCTCCCTTCACACCACCTGAAATGAGCCCATTAAGCTTCAAGTTAAAGTTTTAATTTAACTAATTACTCAATAATATATTATGGGGCAACTGGGGAATATAATGTTTTTATAATACTACTTCTAAGATTCTCAATGTTTATTACTATTATCACTTGTAATACCATGATTCAATTGGAGTATGATTATTCTCAAAATCTGGTACAAAATCCAACTTCATTTTAAAACTGTGTGATTAATCAGTCACTAAAGGGCAACATGGAGCCTGGTCAAGTGACCCTGGGGCACGTTCACTGCACAAGCTGAGAGGGCACAACTCTGATACCAGAGACAGTCGCTAATCCCCCATCCGAGTGATCAGACAGGGGCAAGACTTACAAGTTAGTCGTAGAGAGAGATGAGTGGGGTTGCTCAGGTGGCTATGTGGTGAGCGTGACGAGTGTTGTGCAGAGGCTGAGAGACTCTACAACTACCCCATGTAGCCTTTTAGTGTGCTAAGATAATATGGCTTCATATCTATATCTCATGATACCGGTATGAGGCCGGCAAACCTAGGAAGCGTTGGGAGCGTGGCGGTGATTGCGAGTTGCGGTCTTATAATAAAAGCTCGGCAATCTATAAATCTCGCCTCAGTTTCAATTAATTCACGCGTCCCACCCACGATACCGCTGCCTGGAAACCGTATCCAAGCGGCAGCGGAACAGATAGTCACAACTGCTTGTCACTGTGCCCCTGGCACAGCAGTTCTAATACGATTTTTTGTATCAAACTTTGTAGTAGAAACGATTCTACTCCAATAAAGAGTGGTATTCGGTACAATTATATCACGAATCAAGTCATCAGTCTATGGTTGACCAGAATATTTTATACGCGAGACGTTTTATTAAAAGTGACCATTTGTACTTTTCGAAATTGTTTATAGATGGCGCTTATTTGTATTTTTTTAAATACGTTATTTAAATTAAATCACATTTAAGATAAATTTTTACATTTCTCAGTAATAAGTATGGAGTGTTTGATATCCATTTAGTTTATGATGTAATCTATGTATCTGTATTGTGATTGGTTGTTAATAAATCGAGAGTTATATTAGAGTTTTCTAATCAGTAAAATGGCGTACAATATTTTATTGCTAATGAATACACTAAAGTACAAAAATTGTTTTTAAAAAAATTAATATTTTTGTTGTATTGCGCAGTTTCAGATATCTAAAATCGTTTGTTGATTTGCTGGCATACAATAGATTTCAGGATAATATTTTTAGTTGGTGATATATCTTTTATACGTTTATTGAAATTTTATTTAATTAGGCCTTTAAGATTTAGTTCTACATTTTGAATTACATTGCAGATTAGTCTAGTAGTGAGTAATTTTAAACAAGTTATAAAAATATTAATTAGTCTTCCATAAAACTTTAAACTGTTTTCAAATTCAGTAATTTGAAATTGCCTCACAACAAGGAAAAATTGTGATTTGAAATATTCGTATTGCCATTTTGTTATCGTTTAATTGGTAGGTTTTAAAATGTCTTAAAATTTCAATTTATTTATTTGAACTTTATTTACAGATTTTGCTTGCATTCGTTCAATTCAATTCAAATTGTTATTAGATAATATTGGATTTGGTGAATTATATATACATATTGTGACCAAAGTAGTCACAGGAGGGCGCCATGGGTCCCTCACATGCCCAGAGGGCACTGGTCTGACGCGAGGAGGGCCCGACGAGCGGTCCCTGAGAGAGAAGTGGTGTTGGCGCTGGAGCGTCAACACGTGAGAAAGAGAGGCTTGTCTCGGACACGGAGGTGTGCGGACTAGCCCTCACCTGGACAACATGCCGGGGATGATCAGGGACGGTCGACCAGAGGATGTGGAACCAGGATAGGAGGCGAGTACGACCACCACGAGTGGTCCTTTTAAATTCTTTCTGGTAAGGACTGCTATGTTTGAATGAAGATAAAATATAAATTTTATTTTATGAAATTCATTAAAATGCAAAAATGGTATGTTAGGTAAGATTAAAAATTGGAATGTCTTTAGGCTTAAATTATTGTTAAGAAACTAATAATATGAAATTAGTGTAGTACATTTTAATATTTTTTTCGGTTTAAATTTTTTCTAGTTTAGCTGCTGTATTTTGCTTATTTTTTTTCCTATCCACTACCGGTCATGGATAGTATGTTGAACAGTATAGAAAAGTTGGACGAGGATTATTATCTCACTTGGGCATTTAAAGTGAAGGCTTATTTAAAAGCCAAAGATTTATGGAATGTCTTGGAGGATGATGTCCCAGTATCATTACCAAGTTTTGATACGAATTACTCTGCTCGGCAGAAAGAGATTACAGATTTTAGTGATAAAGAAAAAAGACATTTAGCATTTTACTTATTTCTATCAAGCAGATACCAGTCCAAGATTTGTTGTGTTTCGCGATGGTTCATTGCCATTTTTGAAACCAACAACTAATAATCAGGTGGTAGTCGTAACAATTTATTCGACTTTGTTATCATTACAATAACCAAATTTGTTGTACTTGTATTATTTAAGATGTAAATAAATCACTCTGCTTTTGAATACCATGCGAGTCGTTTCATCCCTCTCTGCGGCGCCCACTGCCGTGACGCCGGCGTTTTGCTGAGGTCCACAGTAGGCCTATGATTCTGCGGCCGAGCAATGGCCACTGCCGAGGTTTCGCCCATTTCATACCACTGCTACTATCGTTTTTGTTGTTGCATAAACACAACAAATTGGCGTCGCGATTTTATTTTCGAGCCAAGCAGAACCATTTGAGAGGGCCATCAAATTAACCATTGCAAGTAATTTTAAATCAGGCCTAAATCGAATGTCATGGCTGCCAAATTCGAAGACTGCGGGCAACAACAGTTCCGATGCGGAAACCGGATAAGAACCGTGCCATATTCTTTATGGAACCGTCGTTTTGTGAATCTTTGAGTGACGATTACATTGACCAGAGGAGTGACACGACCTGCCGGAGGTAGTACGCACCAGCGGAAACTACTAAAGTCTGGATTTGGACATCGCCGTGACATTGACATTTGGAAAACACCATCACCAGGCCCAAAAATAAGGAAAATTCATTACTTTTGGACTAAAAGTTATATTTTGGTAATTAGAATATTTTGAAGAAAAACGAATTTTATTCCTATATAAAATTAAAAATTGGATTTTGAATTGACATGGCAACCGAACTCAAAACCTTTGTTGGAAATATTCAGTCGTTCAATGGCACAACTCGTGACCAATGGGGGATATGGTTAAAGTTGTTTGGACAGTTTGCGACCCTTAATGGCATAGACAACTTCAAGAGATCAGCGGACAATCCACAGTGGAGAGCGTTATTCCTTATTACAATAGGTACTCCCACCTACTAGCTAATTCACAGACGTCTCTATCCATTGGACCATGGTGTTGCGACCATCAATGAGTTGACGTCGGCCATCCAAGATCACCTCGCACCGGCACCAAGGCCCATAGTAAAACAATTTTTATTATCGACGCGCACACGGAGGTCAGACGAGAAGATGGCCGATTTTCTCGTATCCCTACGTAGACTCGTGGAGGAGTGTGGGGTCAAGGACCCTGGGATCATTGATGCAGAAGTCCTGCAACAGTTTGTCGCAAGAATTAACAATAAACGACTCCTACAACGCTTTCTGGCCCAGGACTCCTTGATCCTGGACACTGCTACCAAACTCGCAACCGCGTATGAGGCGTCCATTTCCGGCGTGGCAAATTTCACCGTCAACCAACGTGATACTCCAGCCAAATGTACATCAGCGACGAACCCCGTCTTTGCCGTGATGCCGAATATGGTGCCCCAAACGCGGCAAGGATTTTCATCGTGTCGTGGTCGTCGGACACCAATGTTTGACCAACCTCGTGGGGTTAATCAGTGCAGTAGTGTTAGTGCTAATGGTCGACGACCTCTTTCGTCATCTTTTGGTGTGTGTGCAAGCTGTGGCGGCCAACACGCGCGGTCCATGTGTCCATTTAAAGACGCGATTTGTCGCAATTGCGGACGCAAAGGTCATATCGTGCGCGTGTGTAGGTCCCCGCCCCAAAGTGCTACAGTGCAACCATCGGTGCCATTCACCTCTGTCTCATCTGCAAGACAATCTGGTGCATTTGAGGGTCGTGGTGGACGCTCCAGTGCTACGTTTACTCAACGAGATGTCCCGCTGAATGCTTTGGGGAGTCAACAGAGACAGTCGATCAAGGGGAACAGACCATTCAAGTTTGACAAACTGGACACAGCCAAAGATTTTGATGATGACTTCGACAATGCGATCTTCACCATTGAACAGTAATTAGTTTTAAGAAATAGTGCTTTATATAAATTAGTATTAGTGAATGGTGTCCCCATACGTATGTTGGTGGACACCGGTTCATCTGCCACTGTTTTGGGGGCTACAAATTTTAACGCTATAGTCCGTCATGCCCTCGCTGCGACTGTATTGAGTTCCTATACAGGCCGTTTGGTCGCGTATGGGCAACATCACCTGCCTGTAAAGGGGGTCTTTATGGCCACACTCCATCTAGATGAAATGAAGGCACAAATCCCAGTTATCGTCGTTGGTTACAATGGGGCCTCGATTCTCGGACTAGATGCTTTGCGAGCACTCGACATTGTAATATCATGGCCACCCCATTCAACTAGGGCTATCCAACTAGTGGAAACAGTTAGTGCTCGAGAGCGGCAACTTTATGCAATATTACAAAAACATTCTAATGTTTTTCAAGTCGGCCCGATATTGGGGTCCCCCAGTCCAATTACATCTTAGGACCGACGCAATACCAAAATTTTTTTGGCCACAACCGATTCCTTTCGCTAAGCGCAAAAAAGTCAATATTGCTATCGACGATTTGGTTAAATCAGGGGTTTTCGAACCAATAAGATTTTCATCATGGGCCACCCCTCTCGTGGTTGTGATGAAACGCAACGGCGACGTGCGTCTCTGCGGAGACTACCGCTCTACAGTCAATCTCGCCATACGGCCTGACCCTTACCCACTCCCGCGCGTGGATGAAACTATCGCCGCGTTAGCCCGGTCCACTGTGTTTAGGGTGCTGGACCTACAAATGGCGTATACCCAAATACCATTAACTGCAGATTCCTCTCGAGTGGTTGCCGTGAACACCCCTCGGGGTCTCATGGCGGTCACTCGACTCCCTTTTGGGACAGCCCCATCATCGGGGATTTTTCAACGCATAGTGGACGCCATTCTTGGGTCTATCTCTGGGGTAGTCATGTACAAGGATGATATTCTGATACACACAGTAACACATGATCATCTTGGACCGAGTGCTCGCTGCCCTCCTTGCGGCAGGGTTAAGGGTTGGTCGCGATAAATGTATATTTGCAGTTCCTCAGCTAAATTATCTGGGGTATACAGTGTGTGGTGATCTGTACCCGCATCACCGTCGTGAGCGGTTGGTTGCAACAGTTTGTACTGTTTGAGTGTTTTTCGTCGCTCTCGTCAGATGGTGCCACGGGTACCGTGCGCGTCGTTTTGATGAGGAAAGCGAGCACGACTCACTTGTTCACCATCACTCACCGTACCAACATTAGAAAAAACCCTGCCATGTCTGATACGATGAGCCATCGAATGGAGTCCCCTTTCACTTCCTATCCCTAGTAGGAATTGAATTCATCATTAGATTCAGCCAAAAGTGCCTGAATTTCGTGAGTACTAATCACAATCAATTGAGATTGTGATTTTCCAAGTCAAGTATTTGCTTGAACTCGCGAGTTGCGAGTCGTGAGCAAATAAGCGGCCAAGTCCGCCATTTTTGACAAGTAAGTGTTGAAAATATTGTTTTTGTCGCTTCATACAAGATTGTATGAATCGACTAGTTAATTATCATTTAACTTTAAGCTCAAGTGTTCTCTTGAGTCGTTTGAGAAATTTCCCAAGCATTTATTTGCAGAATTTGAGAATATTTAATTCGTTTTTTGCCGGAAGAAATCTGTGAGTCAGTCTCAAATCAGCATCACAGCGTGTTCCACCCGGGAACATTTTGATTGTCAATTAACTATACCGTTTTTATTTCGTTTGCCAGACGTACGAGTCGTACGTTGATGTCAAGTCCAAGTTACTCAAGAAGAGTAATTTCGCCGCCAGTAGTTATCCGACGTCGGGTACAAACCGTAGCCGACATCGTCGTTTTCCGCTGCATTATTTTAGTTGTTATTAGTTATTTATGTATTTTTTGGACGATCAAACCGATCGTACGCGCAAAGCGAATTTATTAAGTCAATAAATATTTGCAATTTCTAAAGACCAAAATTGTGTTTTTCTTTCTTTCAATATTATTTCCCCTAGATACCAACCCGGAACACGTCACTTGGGGGCCTGTCCGAGATTTGATTCAAGTGAAAAAATTCAATTTTATTAGCAAAAACAAATTTCTCAAATTTTGCGAACGTTAAAAAAAATATTATTTTGAGCAAAAAATGGCTTCACAAAATAATTTAAGTGCAACACGAAATGTAACTTCGCCTGAGGCATCATTACTCACTCGGCAATCTCCGAGAGATGAGGGTACAACCCCATTAAATAAATCTTTATTAAATATGTCCGAGTTAAATTCTCAAACCAAATTATTAACTCCAGAATTGCAACAAGGCATTGATAATAAATCTAATCGAAGTCTACCAGTTAATTTACCAATCGGAGGGGTGAAAGGAACGAAAAGATCTCACGAAGACCTGGCAAAACTGCTCGACGCAGAAATATCGCGCGTGGGTCCATCAACACCCCAAATGGAAATGTTGGACCAAATGTCGGATTATTTGGTGGAGCATTATGATGCGCAAAACTCACAAATAATAAATTTATTGCGGGATGTCGCAGCCAAGCGGAGACGACTCATCGCCTCGCGAGAAAACAGCACCACAACTACGACAGCAAGCGTTACACTAGCGGGGAGTCTGTCAAATATTCCACAACAATTTTTATGCGCCCCACCCAATTCGATTATAACGTCAAATATCACGGCGCCATTAAATACTAACGTATCAACGAATCCTTTTCTCTCAATAAATCCGAGTAACCAATTAAATCCCATCGCTCGTCCGTCTGTTCCGGTCGAATTTCGATTCACGCAACCCAAACCTAATCCTCAAACAATTATGCAATTTAACCCTACTCCCCCTAACCTTCTCACCCGCCATTATCAAACTTCGACGCCCTTGAAGGAGCAAGAAGATACGATAAGAATGCCGCCATCACAGCCGCCATTAAGACGCCCTGACGGCCTTCCTGCGTATCCGTTACGACGATTTTTGAATTCGCGCAACGCAACTACATCAAATGCAAGTTCTCGAAGTGAGTTGGATTTGGAAACAGAGTTGGCTGAAGTACAAGAGCAAGCGCGAAGGAATGAACGCACGCTAAATTCATGGGCGTTACGAGGCGCGTATGCCATGAAAAATCGAGCCGATGATCCAGCAATCGGAAGTTTGAAAAAACAGAATGTCAACTGGTTAAGAGATCCGAACAGGTATGTGCCTGATCCAACGTATGCAGCCAATATGCGCCAAGCATTAGCGCAATTCGATAAGGAAGACGAACTTAAGCGTATCGCGCAAGAACGGGAAAAAGCCGAAAAAATTCTACAATCTGCTGTAAATTTATCGTCAATCACTGAACTTGTACAGCAAAAGAACAAGCAACGGATTAATAAAACAGGTCACTTATCGTTTGTTCCACAACTGGCAATCGATGCTGCAGAAAATCCTACCGCTCGTACTGAAGTTATTAATAAAGAAACATTGGTAATACCAATAATAGAAGTACCCAAGCAAAGACCAAATACTGGTACGACAAACAAGCCACTGTTTCGACCATTTGAACAAGGCGGTAGTGCCTCAAATGCCAGAGAGGGTAGAGCTATTTCCTCAAACGCAAACCTACCAAATAACCATGGAATGAATAGTCGAGAGGAAAATAAACCTTCGCGAGTACCAGTTCCGCGTCCACCAGGACGACCAAGAATATTAACTTTAAAAATCGAATCTGACCACTTTGACCAAATTATCATGGGAGTGACCCCATCGATTACCATCTTGCGAGTACAGCAGTTTATTTTATTGAGAACACAAATCCCAATTGATAGACAAATTCTGTCGTTTGATCAAATGATACTTGAGCATAATTATACTCTCGAGTACTACGGTATACATCATAACGATACCATCTGGGTAAATGTAGAGACAGAGTCAGAACCCGAAGAAGAAAGACCTCGGAAAATACCACCCGAACAAGGACGAAACTTTGACCCACCGTCCCAAGAACATTATCCTTTGGTACAAAATAATCAACACCCCGATACCCAATGTCGACACGAGTCGCCATATCGTCGGCCGGCGCGTAATCAAAATCAAAGTCCGGAGTATGCCGGAAAAAACATCGACCCAAACAGAAGCTGAGGAGTGCAATCACCACCGGTATCACCACCGCCAGTACAACCATTACCTGTACCACCACCACCTACTCAAGCATGTCAAGCACCATCCTTGACTACGCCGACCTTGAAGGAAGAATTACAACGGGAATTTGCTGATTGGGCGCCCCACCTTCTCCCTACAATGCAATCGGGTGTCAACAAGTCGCCAAAATACAGTGTAGAAAAGTATGGAATCGCTGGGTGGAATATTACGCGACCCGGAGGACTAAGTTGGGATAAATGGTCAACGTGGAAGTTTGACGGATCATGGGGAGCTGGAAACCGCTTTCTAATAGAAGCCAAAAGAGCGTCCAGTCGAGCGGGGGCCACCCCACAAAAGTGTCTAGAGCAGGCGATCCCAAACATGTTAATAGGAACTGCGAGGAAACGGTATGACAGAAGTTTCTTCACAGACTGGGACGATTTCGTCGAGCAATTTATTCAATTGTATGGTGGACAGGCAAAGGATATGAAACAACGTACAACGCGATTGAAACAAATTCCTGGCAAAGACCTGAGGGAATACGCAAATAGAGCGAATGCCCTGTTTCAGGACCTGACCACTCCAATTAGTGATACCGATAGAGACCTTCGTTTTCGACAAGGTTTAACTATTTATTCTGAACAACTATTGACGAGAATGCAGGCTCCGAATAACGAATCATTTAAGTCCGTTTACGGCTTCATTTGTCGCAATTATGAAGAGGTGCAAAACCAGTATTATGCCGGATTGAATGAGAAAGAATGCGAAATGCACGAGAAGCTGGAAGCAGCACTTACAAAACTCTGTAAGAAACCAGAAGGAGTAATGTGCCCACCCTTGTATCTGCAAATAGAAACTGTTAGCCGCCCTTAGAGGAGACAAAGGAGAAAAAGTAGCTCCTGTTGCGAGAAACAAGCCCCGAAAAAAGTCGGCACCACTACTTTGGTAGCAGAAATTATTAAAGCAGAGGAAGAAGACTCGTCCATAGAAGACGGTACTGAAGAGAAACCCACGGCACTTACCGTGAAGGAGGCGAAGAGCGACTCCGACGAGGACTTGGAGCTGTGGCCAGTGCACCTGCAAGACGAGGACGGTGAGAGTTATACACACTCAGCTTTCATCGCAGCCCGTATTCCAGGCTTTAAACCCGACGACAGAAAGACTGGACAACCAGTCAAACAAGTTCCTAGAAAGTGAGAAGACCGAAAAATCGAGGGAAAAACGGGCGCCAAAACGGCTAAACCCTTTGCGCGACCAGTAGAAAAACGTTATTTCGCGGAAAAAACCGTTTGCTTTCGCTGTGGCAAGGACGGCCACTGGGCTAAAGATTGTCCTGATAAGCTGAAAGACCCTAATGTTCGCATGCGAGCATTAGATTCCAAGGTAGCCACCTTAGTCACGACCATTGACCATTCAGTCGCGGAACAAACAAAGCGGGATGCCGAACAAACGAAAAGAGACGCTGAGCTCACAGCACTCATCGCCCAACTTTCCGACCAGTTTTCAAAAAACGTGAAAACGCAGTAGAAGAACGAACAGAGGCGTCTTCTGCTGCAAAAACTTCTGAAATCGTTCGGAAAGTACCGAGTGCTTCTGTCGCTATTGAGGAGAAGTCCATCACTCCTCGACCACGCGCTGTTGCGTTTACACAAATAGCAGAGATTGTCGAAAATGATTATGCCAGCGAAAACGTCTTCGCATTTGCTACGCAAATTAAAACACCTAAAGTAATTTCTCTCTTTACAGAGGAGGAGTTGAGTCAAGCCCCAGAGTGGGTTCAGGCTTTTCCTGTTAACGTGGACAATTTTCCAAGCAAGGTTTGATGCTTTAAAGTGATGTCTAATACTAAAAGAAATAGCTTGTGTATCATGCCACTAAAAATTAATACACATAAAGTGTTTGGCGTGCTAGACTCAGGAGCTAGTCGATCGGTAATCTCCGATACCTTGCTTGAGGCACTAGGTTTTATTCGACACATAGTACCTATGAAAAACAATAATATCAAGATACAAACTGCCAGCCATGAGACCAAACCCTTAGGAATGATTGAATTAAGAATGGACTGGGAGCGTGGAGTTATTGATCATATTTTCCTAGTAATTCCAAATGAACAGCTTTTACTGTTACTTGGAAACAACTTTATGCAAATGTTACACATCCAGCCGAACCCGACGACTGGAAGTTGGAACTTTGTTGATCGTGGCAAGGAGCACACATTGCCGATAGTTCCAGAGAGAATCCAAAGTCTACAATCGCCAGAGGAATATGAATTCGGAATGCAGAAGTATATACCTGTGAAGTACGTGAGCCGGAACCAAGAATAGATCACATAAAGAAGTTGGTTAGTGATACCGAATTGGACCAAGAAAAGCAAGCTCAACTAGAACGATTGCTTCGCAAATTCGAAGCAAACATTACCACTAAACCAGGACGCACCCATAAGGTGCAACATAGTATCGAACTCACCAGCAATAAGCCAGTACGCGTGCCATTCCGTGGCTGGAATCCACAGAAACGTCAAATTATTAACACAATTTGCCAAGACATGATAGACTTAAAAGTAGTCAAACCAGCTACAGGAAGTTACGCGATGCGCATTGTTCTAGTGACTAGACCAGGGTGCGACCCAAGACTTTGTGTGGACTACCGACCACTGAACGCCATCACTAAAATAGATCCAATTCAGATGCCTTCAATAGAGAGCATTTTAAATGAAATGGGGTTCTTTAGATGGATTTTTACCATCGACCTAGTAAAAGGATATTGGCAGATTGAATTGGTCCCGACCGACCAAGAAAAGACCGCGTTTTATTCTCCAATTGGAAGACTAATGTTTGTAGTGATGCCATTCGGTCTAGTCAATGCTCCATCCACATTTCAGAAATTAATGGAAGACATCCTGCAAGACTGCATGGACCATGGTACTCGTGCATATTTAGACGATATTGTTACGCTAGGTTGGAGTTACCTTGAACATCTTGAGCGACTCGATCGAGTAATGCAAGCACTTGCAAAAGCGGGGTTGAATATGCACCCAAAGAAAAGTAATTTTTGCAGGAAACGAGTGAAGTTCCTAGGCTATATGCTTAGTCCGGAGGGAATTCAAGCCGATCCCGAGAAGATTAGGGCAATTACCCAATATTCTGCCCCAGTGGATGTAAAAAGCGTACAACGTTTTTTCGGGATGATTGGATTTTTTAATCGCCTTTTACCTGATTTTTCAACAATTGTAGCCCTGATTACGTCTCTGTTGAAGAAGACTGAGAGTTTTAATTGGACAGAAGAATGTCAAATTGCTTTTGAAAAATTAAAGTTGCTTTTGGTAAATGCCAAAGTTATGCCCTTGCCTGATCTCGCCAAACCGTTTATTCTTCATACCAATGCGAGTCAAGTAAGGCTAAGAGCGGCGCTGTTGCAAGTCAGAAAGACAAATGACGATCCAGATAAGGAAGTGCGCGAGCATCCATGCATGTTCATCAGTAGGAAATTGCAGGGTGCGGAAAAAAATTATTCTGCGACCGAACTCGAGTGTTTGGCAGTGATTTGGGCTATTAGAAAGTTTAAATTATATTTGGAATACACCAAATTCACTGTTCAAACAGACCACCAAGCCCTCAAATGGCTGATGGCGCTAAAGGAACCATCTGGAAGATTAGTGAGGTGGCAACTCGAGTTGATGGCCTATGATATTGTTATAGAGTATAAAGCTGGGAAAAGTAATTTTGTCGCAGATGCTCTGTCACGAGCTCCGAGGAAGAGGATCCTACCTCCGATGACAAGGAGCATATCCTATTTTGCCCGACCCCGATTCGCAGGTGGAAGCTGAGAAACTCGAATGAACTGCAAGAAGAGACTATTAATGAAGAAGACAAACAGCATCTTCGAAATTACTGGTCGAGGGCTTACCTTTCCAGGATTGATGAACCTAAGACTGAAGTTAGAAGGATGAAGTTTAGTTCACGAGTTCCGACTAAGAAATTATCTTTATTTATAAATCGCATAACTAAAGAGAGCAAAGCTATTCCGCCAACCCGACAGGAAATTGTAGACGCTCAACAGAGCGATGAATTTTGCTTACAATGGATTAATTTTCTAAAAAATAAAACTTACCCGTCAGACATCGTAACTATTAGGCAAAAAGCAGCATTTGAACACGATGCATCTAATTTTCTTCTCGAACAGAATTTACTGTTAAAGCATCACCCAACATATGTGGATGATGTCAGTGAAGCAGATAGCTCTTTAAAAATAGAAATTCCAAAAGTACTTAAAATCAGAATTATGTGGACTCTCCATGGTCACCCACTTGCGAGCCATGCAGGGGTGATGAGAACATTATATAGAGCCAGACAACTGTACCATTGGCCGAATATGAAAATCGATATTGCGAGATTTGTTCGTGGTTGTGACAGGTGTCAGGGCTGTAAACCTCAATGTGCACAGCGCTATGATAAAATTGCACTAGGTCCATATGTTCCCTTTTCAACTTGAAGGATTGACCTAATGGGGCCTAAACCGGCCACGAAGAATGGTTTTCAATATATCTTGGTCATAATGGATGTAGCCACGAGATGGCCAGAAGTCTTTCCTTTGAAAAAACCTACCGCATCGAAAATTGTAGAATGCATCTATGATGTTGCATTGAGGTTTGGTTTTCCTGTAAAAATAATTTCGGATAATGGACCGCAATTTATTTCGAAAATATATTCCACTTTCTGTAATAAATTCAAAATTAATATGTCGCATACTTCAACCTATAATCCGCAGGCGAATTCTGTAGAACGTCTCAATCGTGATTTCAAATATTGCCTCGCAATATTCACGGATATTCATTCTCGTTGGGATGAATTTCTAAGGGAAATTACTTTCGCAATGAGAACGACTATTTCTCGCACTTGTGGGTTCTCACCCGCTTATTTAAATTTTGGGAGAGAATTACGCGTTCCCTGGGACGTCCGTCCATCTGATTTAAGCATGGCCATTGATCCAGATGATCCACATGCATATGTTCGTCGTCTGGAACAAATCATTAACGATACATATCAACACATGATCGGTCATTTGCTGGACACACGTGATCGAGTACGAAGAAACTCAATGGAATTTCCATTCGTGGATTTTAAATTAAATGACCTCGTATGGAAAAAGACACACGTTTTATCGGATGCTTCGAAAGAAGTTTCGAGTGGCTTGTCTGACCAGTGTGATGGTCCTTACATCATCATTAAAGTTCATGGGGGAGGCTCGTTTACTGTGAAAAGATTAATTGACGATGTAATTCATAAAGCAATTAATGCTAGGGATTTGACCCAATACTTCCCCAGTTTTCCGCAAAAAAACTTGGTTAGCAAATCAAAATGAATCTCGAGTGGATGCTCCGGTAGTCGATTCACTAATTTATCCTAGTGAGCCTGATCGAGTGGAATTGCATGGTAATCAAACGACACCGCCGACGAATGAATCTGTTTCGAGAATTCAGAATGAAAATTCTACTTTGATAGTGATAAATAGCGATCTTACGTCAAATCCTGGGTTTGGGTTTGAAAATGCTTCGACAAGTTCCGATCGAATAGTAACTTCAAACATTCCTGATAAACTGTTACCGATTGGAATATTGAATGATGATGGCGTGACGACAATAGCGAACAAAACGTTCGACTTAACCCAACCCAATACACCTGAAATAGAAAGTAGACAAAATTCCTTACCTTCGTCGAAATCTCAGAACAAAATTTTGGAGGGGGAGAAAGTGGCTAATTCCACTGAGAAAAGAAAAATGAATAAGAAATTAGCCAAAAGAAATTACAACTTACGACCGAAAAAGGCTAATCCACTGATCCGAGATGGAAAGGTAGTGGGAAAGTTGTAAAAAGAAATAAGAAAAGATACGTCAGAAAAGAGTATTGATACAAGGGGGTGGGTGATGTAAGCGTTCCGAAAATAAAAAAAATGATGGAATTGACCATCGGTGATCATGCGCATGCTCACATAAATCACAACCGAATTGACCATTACACCAACTATACCGACAACTTGTTGGCGACATATTGTTTTTTCTCAAAGAAAGTTTTTCTTTTTGGATTCTTCATCGACGTTATGGCAGATGGTGAGAGAAAACCGAAATTCATCATAATCGATGATACAGAGGAAGAAGAGAATTGGGACAAGCCTGCCGAGGCAGGAGAGACCGGAGCAGTCGAGCCCGATGAAAGCTACTTAGAGGTAAAAGTTTCTTTTGAATGCAGTTTCTGAAAGAAACTCAAGTTCTTTGGATTTAGACCAAATTAACTAGGCTAGAATTATGAGTTAAACGTTATACTCAGTGAAGTTAATCGATGTTTTATTCAAAATATTATCATTTTTTTCGCACGATCTCTCGTTTTTGCCATGTCGTCGGAGCGTTCAGGACGAAAAGTTAAAAGTTTATTAAACAACATAATAAGTGCAGAATAGAGCTTAAAATCAATGATTAACAATACAATTGATTACTGATGGCGAGTTTAATTCACGAAAACTAAGAATTAACATCGTAACTATGAAAAGTTTAATGTTGACAATTAGATCGGCACTTGATTGAAACGCCATGTGCAATTCAAGAAGTGGCGCCATCTAGTGTCAATATTGGAACTAACCAAGGAACTTTGCGTGTTTTTCTTCATAAAAAATAAATTCAAAATCAAGCATCCAACACTCCTTTTTATGAAAAATTGAATAATTAATTTTTGTTTATTCTCTAGCATCTACAAACTTGGGGTCGTTTAGCCGACAACGTGCCTACCCTCAATTTTATGTGGCGAGCTGCCATTCCTCGTTACATTCGTCAAGCTTTGCAGGAGTTCAACTCGTGGGTCGTTCGCCTGGTGTTCTCCAGGGCTTTAGACCAATGGTGGGGATCTCGTCGCCGATTGACGGAATGTTTTCCTTCCTTATACCATCAGCGATTAATAAACAACATTCCTGAAGAGTATGACCCACTAGCGCCTATTTATAATCCGATGCTCGACGGTCAATACATAGGGACTACGTACGAGACGCACCAATGGCGACGATGGAAGAATGCAGGAAGAGGGCGAGATCGCATTCGAACCCAAATATTCCAGGAGGTTGTAATGAACAAGAGTTTGTCAACTACAGCTATCATAAACCATCCTGGATGGATAGAAGGAGGTTTGACGGAATATATTCGTCGACGTGGAATCGAGCAAGGGTGGAATCTCCCATTCGTCTCCCAGACGCAAATGCACCAGTTGCGTCTGATTGGCCTCACTGGTCCGGGACGAAAGGGGGGACCACAAGAAAATAAGCGGAAATATGGCGCAGGACGTGCAGAAGGCATGAGAGAGGTTCTACGTCAGGAAGCGTGCTAGCAGATAGAAGACCGAGTTCAACAACCCGCAAAGCGACAGAAGTTTGAAACCAGTTGCCAACTTGAGCATATTCGCTCTCGAAGTTTTGCCAACTCACATCGTAGACATGAGCATCAAGATTTACGATCGCGGTTAAATGAATTGAAGACTGCACGCAAAACTTCGTCAACTATTTCACGCGCTGGTACTTCCAGCGAAACCGATTCAGACGTTGGGGATCGACGATTGGTTATGGAAGGACCGATGTTAACTGTCAAAGTCAAAAATGTCAAGGCCGAAAAAACCAAAATGAATGAACAGGAATCTGTACCTGTTTGGCTGAACCAGCCTTTGACAAATTCGTTCATACCGACGGTT
Source organism: Henia vesuviana (assembly GCA_034696185.1). Lineage (NCBI taxonomy): Eukaryota > Metazoa > Arthropoda > Chilopoda > Geophilomorpha > Dignathodontidae > Henia > Henia vesuviana. The sequence goes on along the minus strand of JAQFZU010000231.1, from coordinate 7,195 downwards.
ACGTCTATTCTTTGGTACTCGAATGTTGTTCTAATATGTAGAACGACTCGCAATAGAAGACGTGTGTGTAAGCAGGAAATTATGTAGGTTTTTAATTATAAAATAAATAAATTTAATTTATTTTAACACAAACTGCTTTGATATACAAAGTTAATATTTTAGATTAAAAGAATTCTATGATATAACGCATTCGCAAGCTACCAAGGAAGTGGTCATATATATCGATGATGACAAGTTAAAATAACAGGTGATCGAGAATAGGTCAATTCATTTTTCACAGGTAATATAACATATGGACCTATTCCATTGGAGATGCGTATGTGATAGGTAAGTAAGTAAGTAAATTCGATTTCAGATATCCACAATTATATATATACATATAAATATTCGATAAATATAAATAACATGTAAAAAACGCTGAATAAATATAAGTGATTAATAAACTAACAATGTTTCATAAGCATACATAAATACAAAGATTACATTTCATCAAATGATATACACATACAATAAATATCCATATGTTAAAATTCATTTATAAGTATGATACATATATGATAACATTGTTCCAATTTATATCATGTATAAAGTTAGTCAATCAATAATCTTGAGGTAAAATGTTAGTTAAAAATTAGTATACAACAAGTGCCCCCTTAATTTTTATAGGGAAACGTAATATTTAGAAGTAATTAATTCCATTTTGGCTATGGGTAAAGATTTAGTCAAAATGTCTGCATAATTATTAATCGTGTTGACATAGACTACCTTAAACCATCCGTCTTTTACTAATTGTCTAATGTAATGGTATTGCACATCAATGTGCTTACTCCTAATGTTTAATACAGGGTTTCGTAATAAAAATAAGGCGCTTTGATTATCGACATAAATACGAGGATTCAATTTCAAATTTAATTCGGTGCATTCGTTTAATAATCGTAGAAACCATTGGGTTTCCACCCCCGCAGAACTAAGTGCCACATACTCGCACTCCATAGGTGACTTTGTAATGCATTTCTGCACACTACATCGCCAACCTATGGGTACGCGATCCAGGAATAAAATAAATCCGCTTATGGAGCGTCTACAATTCAATGATGAGGCATAGGATGCATCGGAAAAAGTTCTAAGAGTGGTGTCATTGATTTCAGTTAAATCTATAGCAAAATTCTTTGTAGTGTAAAGGTAGCTCAATGTTTTCATTAGTAGTCCCCAATTCTGTCTATTTGTTTTCGTTGATAATTGTGCTAATTGTGTAGTGGCATGAGCTACGTCGAATCTTGTCCTACTCGCAATAAATAATAAGCTTCCAATTAATTCTCGGTAGGGACATTTAAATTTATCGTCGTGGTAAGCGAGAATTTGTAAATCGATTCCTACAGCCAGTGGAGAATGCACCATTTGTTTGGTATCTAATTTGAACTTAAGTGCTAATTTATCAATAAACTGTTCCTGCGAGATAAAAATGTGATCATCTGTCCTTGTGAAATCCACCCCAAGAAATCGAGTAATACGTCCGAGGTCAGTACATGTGTAAACCGAAGCTAATCCATTCTTAATAATTTCCAATTTCTTATCATTGACCGCAAATATTGCCAGATCGTCCACGTAAAGGAGGATAAATGCCCCCTTATTGTCCCTATAAGCACAGGGGCAATACGTGAATGGTGTAAATCCAAGTTGCAATAAAGTACCATTAATATGTTGATGCCACTCGCGGCCTGACTGCTTCAGGCCATATAACGCTTTCCGGAGACGAAGGACGTATCGAAGTGGATCACCCACGCTGAAACCCAGTGGTTGCTCCATGTGTATTATGGTGTCAAGTGGGGCATAAAGGTAGGCGCCCTTTATATCAACATGGGCGTCCACGAACCCATAGAAACACACCAGCAAAGTGAAGAAAAGTTTGATTAAGACAAACTCCACAACCGGAGCAAACACTTCGGAATAATCAATTCCAAACTGCTGGCGGAATCCATGGGCAACAAGGCGAGCCTTGTATCGAGTAACATGTCCAGTGGAATTGACCTTCTTCGAAAAGATCCACCTATTGGTAATTACTTTGGACCTTTGTGGTCGTTCGACGACTTGCCACACCTTTCTGTCAAGTAGGATCTGGTATTCTTCATCCATAGCCGATAACCAATTGTCCCTATCCGGGGAGTTCAAAACATCATTATAATTGCCAGGTATGTCCATGTGACCCGCGAAAAATAGTGGGTCAGTTTCCAATTCGTCAATACCCAACGAATGGGTTGGCGAGGAAGGGGGCAAATCGAAAGTAGTGTCCTTAGTCCAATTGTCGAGGCCTGTCGTGTCAGGTGATACGAAAGAGTGATCACTGGAACCAGAACAAACTTCATAATCACCTGGCGGTCGCCGAAAATCAAAGTCATCTCTATTAAATGGCAAATCATTCGCCCTACAAAATTCCCGTGCTTTGGGTACTGAATTAATATATCCTCGATCATCGTACTTATAATAAACGTCGTGCATGCCTTTTCTTTGGCCTGTTTGCTTAGTAGAAATGTGCCTCGTCCAAGTCCCCGCAGATTGTGATGGAGTTTGATCGTTGGGGTCCAATGTCTCGTTATCTTGCGCCTGGGAACTAGATCCAGAATCGTCAAGTGGGGATAGAGGAGTAGGGGTAAGGGTAGGTACTGGACACGGTATAGGTAAAGAGGGTAATTTCATTGGAACAGGGACAAGAGGCATGATCGGAGGTATTATTGGGGGTGACGATAATGGGGTGTCGGGTATGGGATCGTTAGTTGAATCATCACCAAACATCAACGGATCTAGGACATCATCCTGCGACGTGTCCCAATTTACCCCCACTTTTGTCTCATCGAATTTGACTTGTTTTGTTTCCACAATGCAATTGCGATGTGGATCATAGATTCTATAACCTCGTGTAGATGTCGCATAGCCTACCATCGTCCCAATTGTCGCACGAAACTGTAATTTATGTCGATGTTGTTTAGGCAGGTGAAAGTAGGCCCGAGCCCCAAATCGTTTGAAGTAGGACACCACAGGTTTATGTCCGACCCATTTATGGTACGGAGTGTCACCTCCAAGGGCTGAATGTCCTACTCTGTTTCTAATATGGACTATGGTATAGAGGGCCTCAACCCAAAAACTGAGGGGTAAAGTGGAATCATGCAGCAGGGTACGTATACCATTCAAAATTTCCCTATTGGGGCGTTCGATAATACCATTCGATTCCGGTGTATAAGGAGTTATTCGTCTATGGCCAATGGATTCGGTCTTCAAGTATTCTTCGAACTTAAAGCCACAAAATTCCCCACCATTGTCCGTCTGTATTTCAATTATTGGTGCATCAAATTTGTGTTCTAATTTTTCTTTAATCTGCATGAATATTTCGAGGACCTCCGATTTATTTTCCATGGGGACGACGATATTGAATCTCGTAAATTCGTCAATTAATGTGAGAAAGTACCTCATGCCATTTAACGATTTGACAGGGGCAGGCCCCCAAAGGTCCAAATACAATAATTGTAGAGGACTTGTAGAATTAATCATATTCTTTAATCTAAATGCTGGGGCCTTTGTGCTCTTTGAAATGGCACATGACTCACAGGTCTCCAATTGACCTGTCAAAGTCATATTTGTTCGGACTAATTTATCAGTAAACAATTTCCTAATCTTCTGTTCAGAGATGTGGCCCATGCGTTTGTGCCACAATGAGATTGAATCTCTCCTAAAGTGTTTAAAATTTCGATCATTATGGAGAGAAGGAGAATTAGGAATTTCCGTGACAATTTCATTAAATATGACATGCTTCTTATTACCATTGTTAGTGGTTATTGGGTTAGGAACATTATTATTATTAATGTTATTCACGCTAGAATCGACATTATTATATTGTGATTCGATTGGCAACTGAGAAATATTATTTTGGTGTATCACAGTGTTATTTTCAACATCAGAACATTCAATTGATTTAAAGATATGAACCACACATACTGGTTCCAATAAAAATAGTCTGTCACTTTTTGTAAGGGCAATTGATCGGCCCTTATCGGTAAGTAGCAGTGCCTTACTAGCATTAAGATGAACACTGTAACCTCGTTCTATCAAGGTATGAACTGATAAAAGGTTGCGGCATAATAAAGGAATATAATATACACTATCAATAATAATTTTACATAACACACCCTTGATATCACGCACATTCAAATGCACTTCTCCCATGCCAATCGCATTGATTGCGCCATTTCCCTGGCGTACTGGGACAGGTTTAATTTGTACATAATTTTGTATTAACTTACGATTGTTGCAAAAATGGTGGGTGGCACCACTGTCCACCAACCAATTTACTGGGGAATCAGCCTTCAACGTGAATAGTCCTGTCAAAAAGCAGCTGAAATGACTTGTGTAATCACGTTTTTCATCCGGTTTAGTCGAGTTGTAACGTTGTTGACGCTGTTGTCGAGTATTGCTGACATCCCTCCTGCTTTTTCGATTGTAATTAGTGTCCGACTGTTCCTGTGACGTGGATCCTTCAGGTTGTGGCAGTCTCACTCTGCAATCTCGGCGAAAATGTCCTGCTTTGCCACAGCGAAAGCACGTCACTGGAGTAGAATCGCGGCGACGAGACCGTCGTTCTGGAGTCAATGTGCGGCGGCGAGTCTCGAAACTTTGTGGTGGATTATTGTCTGTAGCAAATTCCGACGAAGCAGAAACCCTATTCTCCTCAATAAGGAGTGCATCTCGCACTTTCTTCATTGAGAAGTTATCGGGGTCCATTTGAAATATGGATTGCACTATGGAATCATATGCCTTCCCCAGTCCCTGCAATGTTAAGATCGCGACAATCTTGTCGGAAATCTTTTCGCCCAACCTTTCCACTTCAGACACTAAGTGGGTTATGCGGGAAATGTACAACCCTATCGATTCCGTACTTTGTTTAGTAATCCAAAACAATTGTCCGAATACTGCGGCCAATCTAATAAGGGTACTGGGTTCGAACTCATCACTTAAACGTTTCCAGGCAACTTTCGGGTCCTTAACGTTGCGGATTAGCGATTGCAAGGGTGCAGTGAGTGTCAAAAATATGGTGCTCACTGCTCGACCTTTCCTTTGGCGATATTTTTCCTTTTCCTTCTCTGGTGCAGTAGCCGCAGGCTGCTCTGTTGTACCATTGGTGAATCCAGCTAAGCCTCTGTCCTGCAACAACATCAGACAGTTGTCCTTCCACAATTGGTAATTCGAACCATCAAGTTTCTTGAAGGACATAGCGGACTCACGACCATAGAAATCCATGTTTCCGAGGGTAATTAATTAATATTGCGAGAAGGGAAAAAAATGTAGGTAACTATTACGGAATATGATAATTGTAAGAGTTAATACTCACAGAATTTTTGCCCTTTGTGTTTCCAAGGGCACAAAACTATGATGTGGCAAAACGAAATGGCGACTCAGTTGACGTGGCATTGGTAGTAAAATTTCATGAAGAAAATTGCTCCAAATTATGTCCACGTGTGACGCGTTCGTTTTCGCAAACCTACAGTGTCAATCGTCCAGTGAATCGAGCTGTTTCCTCTGCTACCATTTTTGGTACTCGAATGTTGTTCTAATATGTAGAACGACTCGCAATGGAAGACGTGTGTGTAAGCAGGAAATTATGTAGGTTTTTAATTATAAAATAAATAAATTTAATTTATTTTAACACAAACTGCTTTGATATACAAAGTTAATATTTTAGATTAAAAGAATTCTATGATATAACGCATTCGCAAGCTACCAAGGAAGTGGTCATATATATCGATGATGACAAGTTAAAATAACAGGTGATCGAGAATAGGTCAATTCATTTTTCACAGGTAATATAACATATGGACCTATTCCATTGGAGATGCGTATGTGATAGGTAAGTAAGTAAGTAAATTCGATTTCAGATATCCACAATTATATATATACATATAAATATTCGATAAATATAAATAACATGTAAAAAACGCTGAATAAATATAAGTGATTAATAAACTAACAATGTTTCATAAGCATACATAAATACAAAGATTACATTTCATCAAATGATATACACATACAATAAATATCCATATGTTAAAATTCATTTATAAGTATGATACATATATGATAACATTGTTCCAATTTATATCATGTATAAAGTTAGTCAATCAATAATCTTGAGGTAAAATGTTAGTTAAAAATTAGTATACAACATATTCCACCGGTTGAGCCAATTCTTCCGAGTTGTCCGTCTACTTCGAGGTATATTCCAGGCCTACCAGCACTAACTGTAGGAGTGAGTTGACAGAATGAATATCTTGATGACGAAACAATGCGAGCGTTGTATGCACAAGTGCACTTACTCTGGAGATGCTATCCTCTGCATCCTTCGTAGGACGCGCTTCAGATGTCGGTTGTTTCGGACTCAGTCGCGGCCATCAGAAGCTTGATGTCGACCTATGCTCTCGACGTGCAGCGAGCAGAAGTATGACAACGCGAATTCTACCTATTTTATTATCGTTTAGTTGCTCGTTGTTTATTAACACCTACGCTTTTCCGATCGGCTGTCAGGGCTTTCACAGCGTATCAGTATGTGTTATCCGAGAGTTTAGAGATGCCAGCAGCCCTAGCTCAGCAGTGGCTCGCCATGACACCCGCGGCGCCAGATCTTCGTCGGGACTTCTGGTCCGAAGAATACCTTCAATTCAGAGTCTATGGCATCGACCGTTACGCACAAGCGAGGATTAACAGTGCGATTCTGCCTCGTGTCAAGCATAGCTGGAATCTATCATCAAGGGTCACCTGCGTGTCGAGTCCCATTCGCCATTTTATCGACTCGTGGAGTACCTCGATTCGCCACCATTTCTGAGGATCGCCCTAGGGATGTCACGGAGGCTAAGCCGGCGAGTGGAGTCGTTCATCGCAGCCTTTGATATCTGGGTTCAGATATAGTGTAAAGTGAGAGCTTCTAATGTTGTACTTATTACTCAAACATAATAAGTTGAATTCAGCAGTTTACAAAAGGTGAGTGTGTATTTAATTACAAACTTTGTACTAAATACATTAAATAATATTATACAGTTCTTATGTTGTTGAGCAGAGTCATGAGAAGTCCGGTCTATCTAGGATAACAAAATGGCTACTACTAAAGTAAACTTTCAGGAAATGATGTCATCATAGTGGTTCCTGTCTGTGATGT
>JAQFZU010000230.1:0-36652 GCA_034696185.1 Henia vesuviana | reverse complement strand
CTTGTGCTAATGGCACCTATGCGTAATAAATTCATAGAGACACGGCGGAGAAAGTTCTCTCTTTTTCCGGAGTAACTCGTCTTGGTGGTAGCCAAAAACCCTTTCACCTCTGGGTCCAGTAGCTTGCAGGTTAGTGAAGGGACTTGCTTAGTTGGCTTTGGAAATTTTTTCCGAATTTCTTTTAATGCGTGCGTAGGACGCTCTTTAGTCAGGTACCTTTTGGCCTTGGAAGCCGTACGAGACGATAATGTCGTCGTTTCGTCCTCCGAATCTTTGCTGAAAGATTCCAAAGGGGACGACATGGGGGACGGTGAGCGGCTTCGTCGACCTCGGCGTGGAGAATGCGAACGGGAACGGGAAGACGAATCCGTACGTCGTGCGTGTGCAGCTCGTTTACGTGAGCGGTGTAAAGAGTGGCGCGCTGGCGACACACCCTGAATCGACCCCTTTGTGCTAAGGGAAACAAAGGACCGCGTGGTTTCTGCGTCCGACCGCGTGGCCTCAAACTCTACCCCAGGGACATTGCCAAAAGCGGCAAGTTTGGGGTCATAAATATAGCCAATTCTCTTACTGAAAGCTTGGTCCATCCAGGAGTCGAGCATTTGTTCGAATTTATCCGCCATGTCGATCTGGTTGGAATCGCTGTTTGACACAAAGGGTTGTGCGCCATCTTGAAGCGCGAGAGGGGATGCCGGGGGTTCCCGTACCTCCATCGACACGCCGGTCGATGTACTAGGATCCGAAGCCACTGTCTTCTTAGGCTTGCGACCTCGAGACGATTTTGAAATTTCCATTCCGGCTCAAAACTAATTTTTTTTTTTTTTATTTACGAAGCTTACCGAAGCTGAGTTAGGATTAGACTGGAGGGTAAAGGATTAGCAAGGGGTTTTTAAAGACTCCTACCTACAGGTGTAACTTTGAACTAACTATTTCTTGAGTTTTGATTGGACTATCCATAATAACAATATTTATTTCCCAGTGTAATATAATTACTTATTTACAAAATTATTACTCGACTTCCGGTCGGGTAACTCTAAAAGGCACTACGAGATTTTTAATCTCGTTACACAATAAAAGAGGTTTTAAAGTTGCCATATGCACTGTGCCCCGGCAATAGTAATAAGCAAGAGGTTTTTTGAAGTTGCCATAAATACTGCAAACCATAAATACAAGTTCCTGATTAGCATATCGACTAGACTTTCAAAATCCCCAATATTTTCAAATTCGTATAACTTGTTTCGATATTTAAAATAAATTAATTCGTCTTTTATGGCCATTTCATCTAATAATAATGTGCATTTTTACTCTCCTGGTTTCAATTTTGACACTTTTAGTTTTTAAATTTCTAAGTACGTAGTATTTAACCCAACTTCAAAAGCTAGTCTGCTTATCTTCGATGTGTCCTTGGATGGGAAAAAGCAAGTAAAGAAGTAAAGCATCATATGCCTTTGGCCCTTGATAATGGGGTTTTAAAGCAAATTGTTTTATGCTGTTACTCCATCTTCTGCTTTGGCTCTTCTTGTTTGCTGTTTTAATAATTGATTTAATTAAATCAAATTTAAAACTTTTAACAAATTTTGATGTAGCTTTGAGTAGAATCATTCACTTTAAAATCTTTTTTCTTGTAAAGTTGACGTTGATTGCGGTAATTTTTATTTTGCTCTGTAATTCTTTTTTCCTGGGTGTATTGTAAATAGTTTTGTGGTTTGTAGTTGTTTTTTTTACTTTGTTTCCAATGATTCTCCTGCATTATTTAATTTCTCAATATTCTTACAATCTGAAGTAGGGCTTTTGTCAACTAATTTTTTTTCTGCAAAGATTTAATTACATCTTTTTGTTCTGGTGGTGCTTTCTGTTTTAATGTATCAAATTTTGGTGGATTTGGAATATTAAAAAGGGTAGGATGGCATTCCAATCCCAATTTCGAATATTAGTATATTTTTGTAAACGGAAATTTTAATAATATACCACTCAAGATTCAACTTTTAAAATTGATTAAGTTTGAAAGAAATGCAAAGAATATTTTAATTTCTCTAATTTTTTTTTGTAAGTTGTCTCTTTGAAGGTTATGTTTTCATTTTAAGCACCTTGTAACGATGATTTTTTTCCACATAATTTTTTCCACAGGTATGGTGCCAAATATCGTCAGAGCGTCACTTGCTCTTCTGTTTTCATCATCACTGTTTCGTAAACTTGTTTTCGATGATGATGATGAGTTTTTTCTCTTTGAGAGTGAATCCTCCGATTTCTTGGTAGACCAGGGGCCTCTACTCAAGCACCACCTAACTCATGTTGACAACTTGAAGGAGGCAGACAGTTCTCTAAAGATTAAGGTACCGAAATCCCTAAAGTTCCACGTACTATAGATAGTACATGGTCACCTGCTGGCCAGCCATGCAGGCATGTGACGTACGTTATACAGGGCATGCCAGCTTTACCACTGGACACGGATGCAAAAAGACCATTTTGTCAGAACCCAATTTGTCAGAAGATGCAAGCGTTGCCAGGCCTGCAAGCCTCAACAACGGCCTAGAATCAACCCTGTGTTGCTTGGACCGTATGTCCCGTTCTCGACTTGGAGCATGGACTTGATGGGTCCGAAGCCGGTTACCAAATGGTTATCAATATATATTGGTAATAATGGACGAGGCAATACGGTGGCCTGAGGTATATTTGTTGAAAACACCCACGACTGCAAAAATTGTACAATGCCTGTACGACGTGGCGTTAAGATTCGGTTTTTCGAATAAAATCATCTGACAACAGCCCACAATTTGTAGCAAAAATCTATTCCACTTTTTGTGAGAAATTTCACATTAAAATGACTCATACTTCCACTTACCACCCGCAAGCCAACCTGGTAGAGTGGTTAAACAGAGACTTCAAATATTGCATTTTAATATTTACCAATGTACACTCACGTTGGGACGATTTCTTTTGAAAAATCACCTTTGCGTTGAGAACAACAATTTCTCGCACTTGAGGTTTCTCGCCAGCCTATCTCAATTTTGGTTGGGAACTGCACGTCCCATGGAAACCGCGAGTACCTGACACTGTAATCGCAGTAGACCCTAACAACCCACTATTTTGATGATTTAGAGCTGATCGGTTTGAGGTCTGATTTCGATGGGCAATTTTGTTTTGTTTTAAGTTTGTTGAGTTTTGCTCTCAGGTTTGCCTTTGTTGTTTGAACAACGAGTTTGTAAAAACTCTTGCAGGTTGGTGCACAGGTTTGAACTCATTATGATATTCAATCTTCATGCGTTTACAGGGTCCATCTCTGTCTCGTTTTTCTTCCTCCTGATGAATAATGTTATCAACATTATTCATTGAATAAATCGTCGAGCCTCCTCGGTGTGACCACGCCCAGACTTTCATCATCCTCCTTTGCTTGTTTCGGCTTGCTTGGAGGCCCTGTCAAACCCTGCATTTGCAGTTGGTGCATCTGTGCCTGGGTGATTTGACGAGAACCCGTTACTCGCTGTTTGGTAACGGGATTACGCTCTCGGTAGCCGGTAAGTCCAGCCTTTACCCAAGCAGGATCGTTCACAACACTGGATGTTCCTGAACTTTGATTCGAATGCACCTCGTCGTGCACTTGGTTTGAAATCCTTAGTCTCTTGTCTTCGCAATAGGCCCATCGTTTTCACGTTTTAAATTCATAGCGTGTACCAGAAAATTTCTCATCGAAAAGGGGATTGTACAAAGGAGCAGGGACATTAGTTTGCTGCTGCAACAATTTTCCCACCTGGCGGTAGTACATGTGTGCAAAGCACTCCGTGAAGGTACAGCAAGAGCTCTACCAGCAATACAGGGCCTTTGAGAACAGTAGACGTACTACCCACGGATTGATGCCACTAAATGCTGTGACCATTTGTTCTGCCGCCTCTTGGATACGGATTCCATGCAGCGGTATCGCAGATGGGGCACATGAATGATTTAAGACAGACGCTAGATTTATGTGTTGCCAAGCCTTTATTATCGGCCGCAACCCGCAATCACCGCCACGCTCCCAATGCTTCCTATGGTTCGCCGGCCTCATACCGGTATCTATGACACCAATACGAGGTCAGAATATCAAATACACACTAAATGGCTACGTGGGGTAACCGTACGTGCCTCTCAGCCCCCACACAACGTTCCCCACAACCACCACATGGCCACCTGAGCAACCCTGCTTATCTCTCTCTCTAAGACCAGGTATTCCCCTGTCTGATCGCTCGGATGGGGGATTAACAACTGTCAGTGATCTCTGAGTTGTGCCACCTCAGGTGGTGCAGAGGACGTGCCCCGGGGTCACCTGACTGGGATCCATGCTGCCCTCTAGTGACTGACCAGTCACAATGAGTTTTGGATTGGCAATGGGATTGCACTGCGCCATATAATGTCTTTAGTTGTGCAGGTCTCAAGAAGCCGTTTCCAAGTTTGCATCTCCTATAACAATAAAAATTCAAAAATTAGTTATTGAGTAAATTTTCTTTCTAAAGTCCTGATCTTAGTTTGTAACACTGGCCATAGATGGCGCCACTTGTTTTTTCGCCATGGCCACTCAATCCTCTTGATCTAAGTTGAGCAATAGTTTCTATAGGACTTTCCGATAGTTTCAGATTAATTTTGTCAATAAAATTTCGTCTCAAAATATTATTTTGTGTTATCATAACAATATGCTCATGTATAAACTTACTTTCTACTGAGTTAATCTCAGTTTCGCACTTTTTTCGTTCCGAGTTGTCACTTTGCATCTAGCATTAAGGCTCAAAAAATCATTCATTTGTGAATTAGGTTCACTTTCGAGTTAATTTACTAATGTAATATGGCTATTTCTTTCGGTTATACAAAAAGTTCATTTATTAATTTCAACTTACGATTGGGATTTCCCTCACTCGTCATTGCGTCGTCTTAAATAATTAGGTAATTAAATTAAAATGACGTCATAATGGTATTCCTTATTCAATCGGTGATTCCCATATTTCTGATGGATTGTTGGAATTATTTTTCAATTTTTATTTCGGAACTTTTTATTCACTTGTTTAACCCTTTTCTCCTCAATACTCGAACTTATCTCGATCTTATCGTATCGATACTTCTTTTTGTATTCTTCTCATCGCCAACATCGAATTTTTTACACTATCTTACTGCTTCCCAATCATTTTCCCACCTTGGATGAAAGGATTGGGTTTTCTCTGTCGTAATTGATACCGACTGTCTTGTTTTTCAGTGTTTTTATTTTTATTAGTCGGTTCACTACTTTTTTCCCCTCCCAAAATTTGATTTTGGGGATTGATAAGAGGCGAAACTGGTAAATTGCTTGTTTCTGCCGGTATTTCCGGTACTTCAGAGGTTATTTTTTCAACTTCACACTCACTTGCCGATTTTGTCAAATTTGCCGCAATTTCTGTGTTTGAGCTTTCTGGTGGCGAATTTTTCTCTATTTTGCTAGGAAACACCAGTGTATCCACGAGTGCAAGAGATTGTTGTTCTCAACGCAAAGGTGATTTCTTGAAGGAACTTATCCCAACGAGAGTGTACATCAGTAAATATTGAAATGCAATATTTGAAGTCTCTGTTTAACCACTCTACCGGGATGGCTTGTGGGTGGTAGGTGGAAGTATGAGTCATTTTAATGTGAAATTTTTTACAAAAAGTGGAATAGATTTTTGCCACAAATTGTGGGCTGTTGTGGGCCGTTGTTATTTGTAAATCTGAATCTTAATGCCACGTTGTATAGGCATTCCACAGTTTTCGCTCGCAGTTGTGGGTGTTTTCAACGGATATACTTCGGGCCACCGTGTCGCCACGTCCATTATTACCAATATATATTGATAATCATTTCTGGTAGCCGGCTTCGGACCCATCAAGTCCATGCTCCAAGTTGAGAACGGGACATACGGTCCAAGCAACACAGGGTCGATTCTAGGCCGTTGTTGAGGCTTGCAGGCCTGGCAATGCTCGCATCTTCTGACAAATTGGGTTACGTCTATTTGCATCTGTGGCCAGTGGTAAAGCTGGCGTGCCCTGTATAACGTACAACACATGTCCGCATGGCTGGACAGCAGGTGACCGTGTACTATCCATAGTATGCGGAACTTCAGGGATTTCGGCACCTCAATCTTTAAAGAACTGTCTGCCTTCTTCAGGTCGTCCACATGAGTTGAGTGGTGCTTAAGTAGAAGCCCCTTGTCTACCAAGAAATCGGAGGCTTCACTCTCAAAGAGCTCTCGCTTTGTTGTCGATTTGATGTCCGTGGGATATATGCCCGATTGTAAGATATTGAGCCAACGTAGGTAGTAGTCGTCTTCTTTCAGGTTGTCAACAATTTCTTGACACGTTGGAGGAACTGCCATGCTTTGAGTTGTCACTTTATTTTTGAATCGACGCAAGGAGGTGGTAGGCGTCGTAGGCCCATAATACACCTTTGCTACGGACTCTTCCGAATCTTCAATTCGGACCAGGTAAGTACTTACCCAGTAAGCACGAAATTTTGCCTCGGCTTCCTCATCGATCACTTCTTCAGGTAACATGTTTGAATTCTTGAGTCTCCATTGTCTGATAGGGGTGGGCAGAAAGGCAGGTTTTCCTCATCTGCTTCCTTTGGAGTATATCTCATTTTAACTTTCTCGAGCACGATCAGTAACTGTTGACTCTGTCCCTGATTCGTAAAATTTCACGATCCCGTTTTCGGTTTAGGCTGAACGCGCAGCACGTGCATAGAATCGTTCCCTAACAACAAATAGTGTTGGGTATTTGTTACGACCAAAAAGATGTGTTCGATTATGCTTTTCTCCCAACCCATCCTCAATTCAATCATTCCTTGAGGAGCGGTCTTGTGACTGACCGTCTGGATTTTAATGTTGGTTCGGGTTAGAGCTATCACATGTTGGGTAAATCCCAATGCTTCTACTAACGTGTCAGAAATTACTGATCTAAATGCCCCAGAATCTAACATGCCGAAACCTTTGTGCGTGCTAATTCGTAACGGCATCAAGCACAAACTTTCTTTCTTTGTCTCAGAAAGCATTTTGAAACATCTTTCTTTTTTAGGACTTTCCTCCGCAATTAAGGGTAAGGACTTTACACATTGTGGGGCGTTTTCTTCTAACCAATCTGTTTCTTTGGACAGTTAGATCGGCTCTTGCACTGCAGCTTGCAATGCATTTGAGCTATTCTGCTCTCTTTTGATCAGTTTCTCTACTTGGGTGAAGGCGATCAAAGCATTTTCTTCACCGGGGGTATCGATAGGTGTAGGACTTTTTATTGGAGTAAGAGAAGGTTCCGATTTGGTCTCCGCAGTAGACAGCTCCCCTACCAGCTCATATACTGCAGCTTCAATTTTTTTGCCAATTGATCTGTGATTTTGGTCAACATGGCACTAAACTGCGTATTTTGTTTGGTTTGTTCAGCAGCGGATTTTTCTACCGTGCTCTTCAAACCTTCGACCTTCGTATCTAATGTCTTCATACGAATATTGGGGTCGTTCTTCTTTTTCGGACACTTGTGCCCAGCGACCTTCCTTCCCGCATCAGAAACATTTGTTTGCAATTGGTCATATCGCTTATCAATGGGTCGTTGAAAGGGCGTTGAAGTCTTTTGACTATTCCCTTTCAAGTCTTTCTTACCATCCCACTTCTTAGGTAACTGTTTGATGGGTTTACCCGTCGTTTTATCATCCAGGCAATAGCCTGGAACTCTGGAAGCAATAAAGGCAGAGTGCGTGTAACACTTGCCGTCCTCATCACGCAAGTAAACAGGCCATGGCTCCAGTTCCTCGTCTGAATCAACTTTTTTAACTATTGTCGTTAAAACTGGAGTTGCCTCTTCCTCTTTGTCATCTTTGGGGATATTGTCTTCCGGTTCTTTAGTTATGGCTAATAATAGGTTTGTTCTATTCTCCGTGGAGCTTTGTAGGTATTACCCAGTATGCCCAGTTTAGCCTCCTTTTTTGCCGCTGTTAATATTTGTTCCATTTGTAGGTACAACGGAGGTCATGGAAATCCATCATTTTTTTGTGCTTTGCAAATGCTTCCTGCAATTCTGTTAATATGTTTCAGTCCAAGTCAGCTTTGGTTATAAGCTGTGTTTCTTTCTCTCTCTTTTTCTTAATGGTTTTACTATGCACAGTGCCATCTGTGTATTTTGTGCTTTAATGCCTAAGTTTAAGTTTATAGTTTCTGTCTCTATTTCTGCATTTACTTCTGTCCTAGTGGCAGTGTCCTGAAGCAGGTTCAAGGTCTTTTACCTGCCTGCCATAACAGCTGTCACAGCTATGCTGTTATAATAAATCTTCTTCTTTTGTTCTTTGCCCTAGAATCAAGTGTCATCTATTCCTGCCACTGCCAACATGGTTATGGGCCCAGGAACCATCAACAACCAGGTGTGAAAGCATTTTTTTGATGAATAAACCATGAATTTTTTAAAAATTTCCCTACCTTGTGAGAAAAGGCGAAATATTTCATCACAACCCTGTTGAGTGTACTTTATGAGAAGTTCTACAAAGAAATTTGTGATCTAGAATTCGGACTTGTCAAGATGAAACGCTGTTGAGTATTCAAAAAGGAGACACCAATAGATGGATCAAAAACAATTTTTTTTGGTGAAAACAGAGATGTGACCTCGATGCCCAGAGTGACCAGTGCAAAGTTAAAGAACAAGAGGCGGTAAATATGTACGAATTTAAGTTTAGCCAGAAATAAGGCTTAACTCACATATTAATATTTGCTTGCTTTTTCTTGATCACTCTCGCTCTTTTCTTCTCACGCCTTAAAACACGTCGGTGACGATGGACAGCGTCCAGAGTGTCTTAAGGTTCCCGAAGTTGCATGGCCTGAAGAACTTCCAGGAATGGAAGTTAAACATGCAGATGTTACTTCAGGAAAAGGGACTCAATACAAGTGTCCGTAGAGGAGCCACCATCCGGGGATTTGGCAACCTAGGACCAAAGGAACGCATTGTCACTTAGGCGTGGCAAGGCTCTCTCTGCCATTTACTTGAGCGTGGAGGCAGGGGTCAAGCCAATATTTGACCATCATCGAGGAACCAGTGAAGGCCTGGCAGACTCTCCAGAAGACCTTCCAGCCCACGTCCAAGGCACTCGTCGCGAGGTTGGCGACCAAATTTTATAATGACCGCCTAGGCCGAAGAGCATGGCTATTAACCTCGCAAGGTTGGAGAACACAGCAAAGACTCGGAGGCACGGGACGCGACATTCCACGCACACTAGTTGCATATAAGATGATTAGTAGTGTGTCCTAGAGATAAGATGGGCAGTGCAGATCTGGCTGTTCACGTCGTCATGACGATCGGGGCTGCCCAGGACCAAGTGCGTTGGACATGGTGGTGGTTGTATGATGGTTGATGGTATGTACGATCGCCCCACATAGCTGCGATGCATAGAGCAAAGTAATAGGGCAATAGCTTTGGCTATCGACACGTGGCCGGCAAACCAAGAGAGTGAACAGGAACGCGACGGTGATGTGCATTGCGGTTTTTTACTAATAAAGGCCTAAACAATCAAGTCACGCGTTTGTCTCTATTCAGTCACATGTGAGGTGGCTGTGAAACTGCCGCACTGGGGTCCGTGTCCAGCCAACAGGAAAACAGACTCTCACAACCTCGTCCAGAATCTTTACTAACTGAGCGATGCAGGGTTCACACCGGAAAAGGTCAAGCTATCCCTAATGTCAGAGGATACCAGACAGAGGGAGTCGACCATGGGAGCGATGGGATCACCACCAGCAAATTTGATTAGACGGATTGATATGACTGAATCAAATTTAATACCACAGTCAACTGGCCAGTCGAGACCCATGGATCTGGCAAACATTGTTTGTTTCAATTGTGGCCAGAAGGGCCATTTCGCCAGGAACTGCCCTAAAAAGAAGTAAAACCAGTCAAGATCAACTCAACAAAGCCAATCCAGTCAACGGAACAATCAAAATTGGAAAAGTAGGTGACAGAATAGGTCGCAAAACGTGACTACCACACCTGATAATGACGTATTTTAGGTCTGGTATATGTCCAGGGAGGATACACAGTCTAAACCTTCTACTTCTAGATTTTCTACATTTTAAGCCCATAGACCTGAAAACTTCTTACTAGCCAATGGGGCGACACACCATCTTTGTCAATAGATGAAAATTTATTTTCATTTTTGCACAAAATAGAGGATGTAGTCAAATTGGGTAAAGGAGAGATAATGGCCACTGGGATTGGGAAGATTGATTTGACATTGGAATTTGGACAACGGAAAAGACACCATTTACATCTCGAGAATGCATATCAAGTGCCAGAGATGACCCGGAATCTTATAAGTTTAGGCAGCTTAGCAGATGAGGGGTACAGTTTTCTTGGACAGAGTGATAAATCGCATTTAAAGACTATTCATCACCTCGAGTGATAAAGTGATCGAGATTGTGAAATCTGAAAGATTGTACACATTAACAGGCTGAAAAGCTGATTCAACAGCCAGATTAGGTCGAGTGGATGATGATACAGTTAAATGGCATCGTCGAATTGGACATATTGACATTAGTAAATTAAAAACGGCCATTGTTAATAAGTCGATTATTGAAATTAAGGACAGGATTTCATTACCTATGAAGCCCTGCGAGACGTGTCGGCGATCGAAAATAAAGAGGGGACTATTTAGAAACATGCAGAAACCACGTACCAAGAGGGTTTTGGACACAGTGCATGTTGACATATGGGAACCCAGGTCAGTGACATCAAACAATGGAAATCGTTACTTTATAACGATGATAGATGATTTTTTACGTTAGACGGAAGTGCGCTCGATTCCTATTAAGCAGGACGTTTTATCTCAGTTAAAGGCTTACTTTCAACGTGCAGAACATCAGACCTGAAAGAAAATTCAACGTATCCATACCAACAAGGGCATGGAATTTTGTAGCAGTTAAATTCGACATTATTTAGATACATTGGGAATTAGACACACGAGAACCAATGTATATTTGCTGGAGATGAATGGCATTGTGAAGAGATTCAACAGCTACGGCATAGATGGAGTTCGAAGTTTATTATTGTCATCAGGACTTGACCACATTTATTGGGGGGAAGCCCTACAAACCTTTGTCCATATAAAGAATTGACTCCCGCATGCCATCAATCCAAAGTCGACACCATATGAAATTTTGTTCAGGAGGAAGCCAGACTTGGGACATTTAAAAATTTATGGATGTGTTGCGTAACATCACAGACCTAAAATTCGTAAGACTAAGCTGGAACGTAAGGTGATATCGGGATCATGGTGGGCTATGCCGTGGATACAAAGGCATACTGAATTCTGGTTTGTACTACAAAGAAAATTATTGAAACTAAGAATGTGACGTTTAACGAGGATCAAATGGGGATAGAATGCTTGAGCCAAGGAGATAATTTTACAGCACCAGATTTAAAAAAACCCGAAGAAAATATTCTCATAACAAAAACACCTGTGGTGATGCCTCTAGCATGGAGACGCGAGGAAGTTCCGAGGCAGACGGGGTCCAGGACAGACATCTATTATTATTGTAACAATGAATTAATTAGGAATCGAAGAATAAACGACGTGATGCAAACATGCATGCGAAATAATATTAGATGCAATCTGAACAATTTCAATTTTTCTCCGACTTTGTGTCATCGTTGTCTGAGCCAAGGCCCCTACCCTCTCTACTAGAAACCCCCGAGTCGGACCTTGCGAGTTTTTACGTCATCTCAAAAACTTACCAAGAGGCCATGGATTCTGACAACGCTGAGCAGTAGAGATTGGCCGTTCTCGATGAGCTCAGCAGCATGGAGAGTCGTCACGTGTGGACACGGGTTCATCGTCCAGTTGCCCTGAAGGTCCTCACAAGCAAATGTGTCTTTGCTCTCAAAACTTGCGTGGATGGTTAGATTAAGCATTTTAAGGCCCGTTTGGTTGCTCATGGCCACAAGCAGATCCCGGGTGCAGACTTTGACGAGACGTTCTCACCTGTGGTGGAGTTTGACTTGGTGAAATTGTTTTTGTTCTGCTTGTGACTCTTAAACACTGGGTCCACGAGCAATGGGACATTAAATGTGCTTACCTCTACGACAACATTGACAAAATTATTTACATTGGTCATGGGAGAACTCCGGATAGAGAAGATCTTGTCTTGCGACTGGACAAGTCCCTCTACGAATTAAAGCAAGCTGGCCAATGTTGGCACTTTCACTTGGCAAAGGCACTGGTAGACCTTGGTTTTGTAGCGTCTTTGTACTGCCCTTGTATCTTCTACTTCAAATCTTGGTGTGTGCTTCTTCTTTATGTTGACGACATGGCAGTGTTTGCACCGGATTAGGAACAAATCGAGAAGGTTTATTCCATGATGGTCAGAGTGTACGAAGTTGTGCGCCTAGGTTAAATTCGGAAGTTTCTCGGTGTATAATTTGAGCCATCGCCAGTCGGAACCATCTTACACCTACTTCGGTATATTTAGAAACTGGTGGAGAGGTTTCTACCAGTGACTATCGTGCCTGTACATGCTCCGATGGACGTGGGGACGGCCCACAAATTAAATTTAGTCGATGTGTTAGCCACGAGACAGCCATTTCAACAGCCATCGAATGTCATCTATTCCTGCCACTGCCAACATATTAGGTGCTCTTCTATTTGTTGCAAGTAGGTTGAGGCCTGATGTAGTTTATGAGACAGTGACCTGTGCCCAGTTCTCGTCATGACCCACCGATGCTGAGTACGAATATTTATTGATAATTCTTAAGTATCTTCACACGACATTGGATTTCGGTATTAATCTTATGTCGGCGGTATCTCGAGATTTGTACTGATGTGTTGTGGGCGACAGCTGTGGACAGTCGGCTGTCAATCAGCGGGTTCGTTTGGTCGATTGGGGATGTCACGCTGGGATGGCACACTAGTGTCCAAAAGTGTGTTGCCAAGTGTGTTGCCAAGTCGACCATGGAGGCAGAGTAAGTCGCCATGGACCTCACTGCTTCAGAGGTTGTCTGGTTGGCACACATCATCTGGGATTCAAGCTTGGGCTTCCAGACTTGGTGCCAATACTTTATGCGGACAATCAGGCGGCTATGAGCTTCGCACATAATGACATTATCAACCAACGTACGAAACATATTGGTATTAGATATCACTTTGTGCATCGATTGTTCCGGAATAATGAATTTGTGTTAATTTACGTGCGGTCTGATTGCAATATTGCTGATTTATTTACCAAACCCTTGTTACGTGTTAAGTTGAATTCATATTTGAAGTATATTTATTGAGTTTTTCTTGCTGTATCGGATTTTAGCAATTATTGTTTTATTATGATTGTAACAAGTGTTTTATTTTTCTGTGCTTTCTTCTATTCTTACTCTGTATCTGTGATTTATCATGGTTTATATTAGTTGTTGCATTTTTAATAAAATATTCGTGTCTCGGGGGGAGTTGCTTGGACTTCGGGGGAGCATGTTAATATGTTTCAGTCCAAGTCAGCTTTGGTTATAAGCTGTGTTTCTTTCTCTCTTTTTTTCTTTATAGTTTTACTATGCACAATGCCATCTGTGTATGGCGTGCTTTAATGCTTAGGTTTAAGTTTATAGTTTGTTTTTATTTCTGTATTTACTTCTATCCTAGCGGCATTGTCCTGAAGCAGGTTCAAAATCTTCTACCTGCCATGACAGCTGTCACAGCTATGCTGTTATTATAAATCTTCTTCTTTTGTTTTTTGCCCTGGCATCAAGTGTCATCTAGTCCTGCCACTGCCAACAAATTCTTCATGCACTAGTTTTTCTGGTTCTTTCAGTCTTGCTAGATAGCGAGTATCAACTTCCTCATAATTACGCATGAGAAAATCGTCTAGCGCTTTTAAAGACTCATTATGAGGCGCTTGTAACATTTCCAACACTCGTTTTAAGTATTGGTTCATTCCTTGTCGGACTCGCAAGTCGCGGTCAGCATCTCTTAGTTTGGTCGGTAAGGCTCGGGCACGATCGACATGATCACATCGCTGAAGCCGCCGACACGTAGCCATATTACTTAAGATACATCTTTCCAGCTACATTGGGCAGCCGTATGTACTTTCAACCTACGTACAGCCACTGCCACATCCACCACTTACGACACTGGGCGACCCTGCTCATTCTGTCTCATCTCTACGATGCGCGGAAGCAGACTGACTCTGGATTAGGGGTCATACCTACCAGCTCGAGTGAATGAACGCGCCCCAGAGGTCACCTGACCGGGGGCCCATGCTGCCCTCTAGTGACGTTTGGTCACATATTTACAATTTTACCACAACTTTTGATCGGGTATTTCTAAAAGCGACTCGAGACTTTTAATCTTGTTACAATGAAAACAGTCTAGATAAAAAGCTGGGATCTCTTTCTGCACTTGCTTTTAGAACCAGTTAATGCTATTAATTCTTGAGGGGTTGGTGCTACCCAATCTGCACCCTTTGGATACTCAGATTCCGCCTCTCCATGCAATCGGATAAGATGACCAAAGTCCACCGTTTGGATGCCATCTATTGAGTGCATTGTCCAATTGAGTGCATTGGACAATGCACTCAATAGATGGCTAGGGTTAATATTAACTCTAACTATTTTAAAGTTACTAACATGCGAGACTACTTGTGACGGTGATTTTTTCCCTAAGTCCGTATTCTTACTAAAACCCGATGAAAATCAATTATATAGAGAAATTATCTGACTTCGTACTTTTTATCAAAACATGGACGGGATTTATTAATCAACCAAATTAACCAATTAATGATTTTATTTATAATTAATACTAGAACTAGTTTACAAACACTTAATATTTACAAGTTAATACCATAAGAACAGGTTCTGATCACCATCACTAAATAGAGTAAGGACAGGATATGGAGTTACGCAAAACTCCATTCACTAATCTAACACAACACTAAGCTAACTAACCTAACCAGACTACAACAAAGTACTAACACTGAAGCAGGCGCAAAATTAAAGTACGCGACTAACATTAAACTAACAACAGGCCGAATGGCTAAAACTACTTAACTAAACACTCGTTTACGCATTGGGACACACTGGAACACATGGTCAAACACAAAATAGATTATTGGACATCTGAGTGATTTATGAGATTTTGGATAATGCACTCTCATTATTCTCTATTCTCAAGATATCACTCGCATGGCTCGCACGGCACATCGAACCAACTTCCGGTTCATAATCAAACGGCTCATCGTAAGAGAGAGGGATTCCTTTCGCTTTTGGATTCGAATTATTATCATGCGATTGCATGAAATAATTTTAACTAACTGAAAATACAAACAAAGCGGCCTCACGATCCCAGGAACAGTAGTCATCGACACTTAAGAGGATGCGTCTCTCACTGTCCACAGCAGTAGTTGCCTTTCACTACCCGTGTCGATAAAGAATTTACTCTTTAACTCGACAAAGTCCCATCGGATATAACACATCAATACACAGAAAACTGGCGACATTCGGACACCCAACCCATGCACCGGATTACTGCCATTTTTCAGTACAGTGCCGGCCCCTATTCAGGCAGAGCTATAATGAGTTGCCATCATCGGTTGCTTCCCAGGGTCAGGTATGCACTGGATTCATTTCCACGTTAAGCTATTCGCTAGTCTGTGCAAAATGTATCAATCAATGTGACCAAAGTCAAGCATTAGATCAATCATGTTATCAAACATTCAAAGGTAATAAAGCAAGCAATTACAAAACACTGCGCTGACTTATATAGCCAACTAATCTCTTCCACACAAAAGAGGTTACAAACACCCAATCTCCACTCTTTGGACACTCGGACTCTTCCATTCCCATCCAATCGGATGAAATGGATAAAGTCGTCCACCAAAATGCCATCTAATGGGCTACAAAGAAGACATGTGCTCTCATAATTGGCATCTGGTTAAAGTTAACCATAATTAGCCAATTATAGTCACACATGTCCAAACTAGGAGATTTTACACACTAAACCCTATAAATAACTTATTGTCGACCAACTAATCTTTGATTAAAGAGTTGATCAATCATCAGGTTATTTATTTACAAAATATTACCGCGACTTCCGGTTGGGTAACTCTGAAAGACACTACGAGACTTTTAATCTTGATACATACTGAAAATGTGAGTTTCTACTCACGCTGAACAGGTTGTTAGGCAATAATATTCCTTCATTTGAAGGAATTGACTACTACTACCTGATTCAATGGCGAACTGGTGCAAATTCTGGTTGGCCATCTTTAATACCATTCAGAAGATTTTATCCTGTTACAATCTGCTGAAAATTAAAAAAAATCAAGTCAAATTAATTTAACAATGTAAGATTTATCTCATTAAAAAGGAGGCACTACGGACCTCTCAGCCTCAGATTTGCATAATTTTAAAGAAATAAATCTGTTATTACTTAACTAAAATAATGCCCAAATTTTAGGATGCAACTCGAGTAAATCTATAATATTAAAGCGAGGATGGTTGTCGTGTCGGTGGTTGTTGCCGTAATTGGCTGAGTCAGCGATGATGTCATGCGCGGCAATATGTATTGGCCAATTGATAGCAAGAGAAATAATATTGTGATGTAATGGTAAAGCTTGTGACCAGTGGTCACTAGAGGGCAGAGCGAACCCCTGATCACATGATCTCTGGGGCACGTCCATTTGCACCACCTGGGGGGGCTCAGCCTCAACGGAACAGACAGTCTGCTACCACCAGTCTTAGAGATAAGATGGGCAGTACAGATCTGGCTGTTCCGGTCGTCATGACGATCGGGGCTGCCCAGGACAAAGTGCGTTGAACGTGGTGGTGGTCGTATGGCGGTTGATGGTATGTACAGCTGCCCCATGTAGCTGGGATGCTAGTAACAAAGTAATAGGGCTACATGGCAATAGCTTTGGCTATTGACACGTGGCTGGCGAACCGAGAGAGTGAACGGGAACGGGACGGTGATGTGCGTCGCGGCCTTTCATTTGTAAATCAAACTTTTTTCCTATGGGAAAAAGTGCATTATTAGGCTATAAAAATCAACATTAATTTTTTTTACTCGAAGTGGGTCCTTAGATTTGGGCATTGTTTTAGTTAAGTATTAATCGATTTATTTCTTTAAAATTATGCAAATCTGAAGGGGAGTGGTCCGTAGTACCTCCTTGTTAGAGGGATCGTAGCTCTATTTTAATTATTGATAAAGTATTAATTAAATAAGTCCAAAACCAGTCCTTTCATTTAAACATAAATAACACAACTTTTATTCATTAATTTCGAATTGCAATTATAACTTTAAGTAACAAAAAATAGATCATCATGTGATAGATCTTCCTTTCCACGATGGCCTCAGCGATGTGTTTCACTTCTGCTTGCATCTCATGCTCACCGTCTCTTTTCTCATTAATTCAGACATTAAAGTTATTAAACAGAAATGACTATATTTACTACCTGGAAAAGGTACAAATGTTTTACAAAATGGAAACTGGTTATCATAAAGATTAAATAAGTGAGCTTGTGAGCTTTGCACTCAATTTTTCCTATTTATAGCTTTTGTAAAAGCTCGCGCGCTTTACTCCCATTTGTCGTCCGTCACTTCATCACTTCTCACGTTGGCTCCATCTATGGTTTACATTAATAAATAATAAAATAATAATGATAAAATATTAACACCATCACAAATCCCCCTGTTAATTTTTAGGATTATTATTATTGTCACACAAATTTAACTGACTGACATTTCGTTTCAATATCTCTCCTGTAATTGCTTTTGTCAATATGTCAGCCTCCTGTCTTTCCCCTGGGGTGTGTCTCACTATAATTTTTTTCTGACCGATATTTAATTTTATAAAATGGTTCTTACGGTTTAAGTATTTGGTCTTTGCATGTCTAACTCCTTTGTCCAACATAAACACATTATTCAAGCTGTCGGTATACAAACTAATTCTTTCATCTTCCGTTATTACTCCTATTCCTGTCATCAACTCCTTTGTCCACAATAACTCTTTTACTCCTTCTGCTATGGCGTCTTGTTCACACTTCGTTGAACTCTTACCAACGAATTTGTGCTTTCTGCACCTCCAATTTATTATTGATTTCCCATCTTTTACCACAAAACCCAAAAAACCTTTTGCGTCTATCGCTACGTTCCAACTTGCATCTGTAAAAACTTGTATATCTCTCTCGTCCTTTTCGTATTTTAGTCCGTATTCTTTTGTTGCCTTTACATAACGTAAGATTAGTTTCGCGGCCTCCAAGTGTATTTTCTTGGGATGTTTATTGTACTGTGACAAGTTTGTCATGGCAAAGGCAATGTCTGGCCTAGTGCATATGGCTAAATACATCATCTTCCCTATATACTCTTGGTATGTTTCTGATTTAACTTCTTTGCTTTGCTTTTGCTCTTCATCAAGATCTTGTCCTGTGCACATGGAGTTAACCACCGAATTACAATCTGTCATTCCAAATAAGTCTAATGTTTCATTTATGTACTTTTCTTGACTTAACTTTATTGTCCTTCCCTCATAGGTAACTTCTATTCCTAGTATATAGTTCAATTCTCCCATTTCCTTCCATCTTACACTTTTCTTAAATTTTGTAATAGTGTTCGTTTCAAGTTCTGTGCTAGTGTTCAACGTTACTAAATCATCCACGTATATTCCAATTAACATGAAATTCTGATCTTGCTTTTTGCTGTAAAGACACGGATCATCTGGGAATTGACTGAACCCTTCCCCTTCAATAACCTGATGTATCCGTTCATTCCAGCAACGACCTGCTTGCTTTAGTCCGTATAAACTTTTCTTTAGCTTGCAAACCTTTTCCTTGGAGTTGACAAAACCTTCCGGTGGTTTTATGTAGACTAATTCATCCAAATTCCCAAGGAGATAGGCAGTTTCTATATCGTGTTGCTTTGGTTTGAGTCCCCTTTTCGCAGCTTCATTAATTATCATTCTCAATGTTTCTATCCTGATTACTGGGGAGTACGTCTCGTCGTAGTCTATTCCCTTTAGTTGCCCACACCCTACTGCCACTAACCTAGTTTTATATTTAATCACATTTCCCTTTGCGTCAGTCTTAATTCGATAAACCCACTTACTCCTTATTGCCTTTTCCCCTTTGAGCAAATCTGCTAAATCCCATACACCATGTTCATGCATTGATGACATCTCGGAGTTCATGGCATCTTGCCATTTAGCCCGGTTATTTTCCGCCATTGCTTGTGAATACGATCTGAGGTTCTGTAATTCGTTTATTGTGAGTGCCTGTTTCCCCCGTTTGTCTTGTATTCTTGTGCTCCGTCTGACCCCTTGCGCTCGTAGCAAGTCTTCGTTAGCTTGTCTGTCTTTGAGTAATCTGAACAAACCGACTTCACGTGTCGCACCCCTTGGTCGTCCCTTTTGAATATGATGCGCATCATCAATATGTCTTTCTGGTTGTTGTGGTACCTCAGCAATGTCCGAGTCTTCATAATTTGATGAATTAAGCAACTCCCCTTCTGTGTTATCGCTGCTACTGCCAGTAGATTTAGCTAACAAATCTAACCAATCATTACCTATTTTAGGTGGAATCTTTGACTTATCTATAACCCAAGGCATTTTCGTCTCGAAAAATCTTATATCTTTCTTTTCCTGAACGTCATTTGTCTCAGCGTTATATATTCTATAAGCTTTCCTATTTTCTGAGTACCCTACCATTATCCCTGAGTATGTTTTGCTGTCTAATTTATTCTTGTTTGCGCGTATATCCGCTTCTGCGTGACAACCGAATCGTTTAAAATAACACACGTTTGGGGTCCGTTTATGCCATAATTCGTAAGGGGTACTACATGTAACATGAGAGAAAACAACATTCCTAGTTCTAGCTGCAGTATATTTGGCTTCCGCCCAAAATTCCTTTGGGGCGTTGGCATCTATCAAAATAGTACGAGTGGTTTTAATCAATGTCCTATTTGCCGTCTCGACCACCCATTACTTTGCAGGTTTTAGGAAACTGTTAAATCATGTAATATACCCTTTTCTTTAAAATAAACCGTTAAATCGGATGAACAGAATTTCCCCCCGTTATCAGTTCGGACTCTCTTCACTGTTTGATTTGTTTGATTTTCGGATTCAATAATAAAGAAACGAATACATTCCGCTGCCTGAGATTTTTTGGAAATCGTTTGGACAAAAATCATCCTGCTAAAATCATCGACTATAACTAGTGCATACTGCGCTCCCCCTAAGGACGTCGAGGTAAAGGGTCCCATGAGATCAATATGTAACAACTCTAATACGTTTGTCGTAAGTATGGCAGTATTCCGTTTATGGGGTAATTTCGAAAATTTTCCTTTGATACACATTTCGCACTGTCCTCCTCCTTTCGAATTCATGTCCTTAATCCCCTGAATCAAATTTCTGTTTATTAATTTTAGCAATGTAACCTAATCTCTCGTGCCAAATTTTATTTTTTGCCATTACCATAAAATCTCGTTCTAATTCTACCACAGGTGAGTATTGAAGTTTCATGTCAGTCTTGACAATATATTTGGTAGAGTCTTTGTACCCACTTAATTCTACCCTTCCCAACGTGTCATTGGAAATTATGACACCATTTTTGTTAAAGTCAACTTTCTTCCCTTTCCCAATCAATTTTGCAACTGATAATAGGTTAGTATCCAAGTTGGGGACATAAAATACATCGGGTAAAACAAAAATATTCCCATTTTGAAATAAAGTTATTTTTCCTTTGCCAATTGCCAGAATGGATTTATTCCGCTCTGCTATTATTATCTGGGTATCGTCTGGTTGCATCGGTTCCTTGAAATAATCTATAACATTCGTCATGTGACTCGTATCCCCTGAGTCAACCAACCACAGTCCGTCATCATGATGTTCAGTTTGCAATGCCGGAAAAGCTTCTTCGTTCCCTCCAAAAAATTTAAACGTACTTAAGTCTACCTTACCTTTCTTTCCAATCTCGCCTGTTCCAACGTTCATTTTAAAGTGTTCCTTGCCCTTCACCAATCCACGCACTAAATTCTGAGTATAGGATAACAGTTCTACGACTTCCGGTGGCCATTGTTGTTTTCGATCGCATTCCTTCCTTCGTTCACGTTGTTTTTGACGTACTGCTCGTTTTTTTCTGTCTTTCTTCCATTTCTGCAATCAACTCAATACAATCGGCATTGGTGAGTTTATTGTCCCCACAACGTTTGAAAACTTTATACAGTAACTCGAAACGGATTTCGTCCCTCGAAGAGTCCGTATCATATAGATTATTAGGATCATATTTCGTTACTTCGTCCGATTGTGCCTCTGCTCCTGATTTTGGTTCGTCTTGTTTGTTTACTGCTTTTGTTTATAATTTTTCAACGTTTTCGTCGCTCTTTTTGCTTCCTTCGTGTGTTGTGTCGACAACAGATGGTGTGATTTTCAATGTTTTGGTTCATTGTACATTTTCTTCGGTAATTCTTTGTAATTCTTCCATTCTGGCATTTCTTCGATATCTCTGTATTTCCACTTCTAATTCTGCTTTGTCGTCCTCCGTAAGTGTAATATCGTACATTGCCAAGAATATTTTTAGTCTGTCTTCTGTAACGAGTTTGAGTCGGTTACTGGCCACTGTCGAAGTTTCTGTTGCGGTGTCATTCCTTGGGTTTGTATTTGATTTTTGCATTTGGCTCATCCAAATTCGTTTCTAAGGCACTTTGATTATCGTCCTCGTCGGTTGTAGTTTCATCCAACGGGTGGGAACTATGTTGAGTCCATATTTCATCCATGATTCGTCGCCTATCTTCCTTTGCTTTTAATTCTTTGCTGTTCATTGGTTTCGGCGAGACGAGGACTAATTTAATATGTGGATTCATGTTTTTCCAAACGTCATCGAACTATCAGGCTCTGTACTACGCGGGATCGACGGTTTCAATGGTGATAATTTTATTCTCAATTTTTTCTTCTGTTGCATACCTCGCACTTTGTTTGTCCGGTTTTTCTTTGCTTTTTCCATCTTTTGTTTCTTTTGATTTATTCTTGCATTGTATGGCCCGATGGCCGATTTTGCCACAATTGAAACATTTGATTGCCCGACATTCCGCTCGTTTGTGTCCCGATTTGCGACAATTCCAACACGAACTTCGATCTGGATGTTCCATTCTGCTATGTTTATTAAATTTTTTATCAGTTTCTTTCACGAAATTATATTTATTCCCCCCAAAGTTAGCTTTGTGTTTCACGAAAAATTTACCGCCTGTTGCTCGTTTTCTCGGAGCGAAGTTTGCTCTAAGCGCCCCCTCGTGACGGTTAGGGTGTTCTTCCGATCTACGGACATGGCGATTTTCCACCTCAGTTAAGGCGTCACAAATATTTAAAATTGAATGTTTTTTTGAATCCCCCTGTAAAACTATGGCAATCCCATCATATTCTTCGCGAACTCCATCTAAGATTTGGGAAACTAACTGCTCTTCCGTCATCATAACGTCCCCTAATTCGATGGCGTGATTCCAGAGCGCTT
Organism: Henia vesuviana; assembly: GCA_034696185.1. Taxonomy (NCBI): domain Eukaryota; kingdom Metazoa; phylum Arthropoda; class Chilopoda; order Geophilomorpha; family Dignathodontidae; genus Henia; species Henia vesuviana. The sequence continues at coordinate 14,191 of JAQFZU010000230.1, read as the reverse complement.
GTGATCTGTCAATGTATTCACTCACTTTCTCGTTTTTCTTCATTTTGAGCGCGAATATTTCCTGCCATGCCTTTTGGCGGTTTTGATCGTTTTTCGCGTCCATCTCCATTTTTAATTGTTCCCACAGCAATTTTGCATTCGTAATTGGTGAATATTTTAGGACTTGGGATGGAGATAAGGCTAGAATTAATGTCCCGTACGCTCCATTATTTTTCTTTACCCACTCTTCGTAATTTACGTTTTTTGTCATAATCTGCTTCTCCAGTCACTGGAGCAGGTATTTTGGTTTCTATTATGGCGTCCTCCCATAAATCTTTTCTCTTCAAATACCCCTCCTTATTGTCATGACCACAAAACGTAATTTGTATCTGTTAGCATGTTCAATTCTTCCGCCATTTTTGTCGATTTTATTATGTATTTTTATTTGAATAAAGTTTTCTTTGAAAATAAAAAAAATTTTACCGTGTTTTTGTTGTTTTCTTTTCGACGTGAGATTGGTTTGGAACAGGTGATTAAATAAGTGAGCTTGTGAGCTTTGCGCTCAATTCCTCCTATTTATAGCTTTTGTAAAAGCTCGCGCGCTTTACTCCCATTCATCGTCTGTCACTTCGTCACTTCTCACGTTGGCTCCGTCTATGGTTTACATTAATAAATAATAATAAAATAATAATGATAAAATATTAACAACATCACACATCAATCAAACAAACATTATTAGCTGTCCAGCCCTTACTTAACACTAACAGTTTTTAACAAGTTTTAATTATCAAAGCAACAATAAGAATCATTATTAGTAATAATCCCAAGTTAACTATAAGTTCTATCTTCTTCCACAGTAGTAGTGAGGTATAGATTCATAATTTTGTAGCCATGAAACAGCCGACCATAAATAAGTAGCCGTAAACTTAGTTTTTGGTTTTGATTATTGTTAGTGACACTTTACATTTTATATCAGACATTTATAAAATATACAAAATATAAATTCAACAAATAATAAACTAATAAGTACAAAATAGAAATCGGAATCATCGCTCAGGATCGGCTGATCGGATTTTATAAGGCCGTCAACCGGACGCAACCACTTATCCTTTAGGGGGCTCGCATCGGCTGCGCCATCCATTGCCAGATCTACACGGCCATTTATCTCCACGTAACAATATTGTTACTCAGCCTAATAATGCACTTTTTTCCATAGGAATAAAGTTTGATTTTTTCCTATGGGAAAAAGTGCATTATTAGGCTATAAGAGTAACAATATTAATTTTATTTACTCGAGTTGCGTCCTAAGATTGTTTTAGTTAAGTAATAATCAATTTATTTCTTTAAAATTATGCAAATCTGAGGCGGAGAGGTCTGTAGTACCTCCTTGTAAATGAGATAAATACTTTTCTTTATTTTTTATGGGAAGTGCATAACATGAAAGATGGGGAAATTTGTCGCAAGTTTTATTGCAGTTTGTTGCACAACAAAAATTTTTAGAGTTATGATTGTCCTTTAATGAAAACATGACTGACATTTTTAACGTAAGTTACATAAATCAAATTATTTACTGAAATTTGATACGACTTTGTACCTTCACCAAGTAAGAACTAGAAGGATTATCTACAGTATTATTTGGCATGACAATTAATGATTATGAGAAGTGATAATAAATCTGAAATAATGTCAATCATTTAATTAATTTTTCTATTATTTATTTGAAAAATGTTATATGCTCGATTTACATACATACAAAAAAGCAGCAATGAATTAAAATTACAAAAATCTGAGCGCAAACAATCATTAAAACAACGTGAAACTTTTAACATTACTTTTAACATAAACACAATAGCGTCATCTGCTCCATTACAAGCGTAGAACCAGAGGACGAGCAAATCTCGTAGTTTCTCGCGGTCACAGCTTTTTGGCCCGAGATTCCATTCCTTGGTATCTTTAAAACCCGGCCGGACCGCCGATTCCAATGGGATACATCTTTTTCTCGATTAGGCTCAACCATGTCTGCGACTAGTAAACAGGTGAGTTAAAGAAAGAAATTAATACCACATCAATACCAAGTTTTTTTTAATATGTTTTGTCATTGCAGAACGACTTACGTCAAGGTAAAAGTTGATATGATCAAGTTATAATGTTAGCATTAAGTATGCATTTTCTATTCAATTTCAGAATTAAGTGAAATGACATTTGAAGAAATTCAGTGCTTACAAGATAAAATAGGAACTAAACTGTACATATTTGCTTATCTAATCGGCACAATTAATTGGATTAATTTCTCGTTACGATTTCTTTAGTTGCCGGAAAGTTTTGTTTTCTGAAAAACCTGAAAAAACTCCAAAACATTTTCATCGAGAAAATAAAAATAGACCGAGAGAAATATCTTCAAAGAAACAAGTATCGAGATCCCGTGATACTGTGCCTACGAAAACACAAGTAACAATCTAAAATGGAAATATTGTAACAAAATCCTCAAATAAACTCGTTGTAGCTTAAACGTGATCCTCGTTTCGATGACCTCTCTGGAACTTATAACGACAAACTTTTTAAAAAATCTTATTCATTTATAAAGTCTATGAAGAAAAACGAGAAAAAGGTATATTACATTTAACGTTTAGGAATTTTAATAAATTTTATTTATTTTTAAATATTTTTAGCAATTAGAATCAGTACTAAAAGACGAAACGGAGGCAGAAAGAAAGCAAGCGATTAAAATTCATCTTAGAAAAATGGTCTCACATTATTCTATGATTCGAAACGATTTTTTTTAATGCTTTTATAAATCATAGGAAAGTCAAGATCAATCTGAAAGGCAAAAGGCAGCAAAGAAAGCAAAAAAAGCTGAACAAAGGAAAGAGCGAATGAATCAACTCGTTGAAGGGAAAAAACCGTTTTACCAAAGCAAATGTAATTTTTGTGAATCGTTCAAGAAAATCGTGATTGATTTGCAAAATCAAATTAAATTTTGAATTTTAACTTTTTCTAATTTTATGCTTGTTTTGTTTTAGCTGCGCTGCATAAAGAGGAACTGGTCGAGAAATACAAAGAATTAGTAAAAGGCAAAAAGGTTGATAAATATTTAATACGCAAACGAAAGAAGTTATTGCAAAAAGAAAGGAAACAAGGAATTAAAAAATCACGCTAATATAAATAGTCAAGTTTATATTCCATATATGAGTTGGAATTTGAAAATTTTTATTTAGTAAATAAAATAATATTAAATTTAAAAACTACTTATTTTACTTGCAACTCTAGTAACAACGCATATAGTAAACAAATTCAACAAGAGTGTGAAGAATTCAAAATGGTGTCATTGTCAATGTAAGCACGATCGTGTGTAAGCAAGACCATCCTTGATATACAAATAGTTATATACTATAGTATATATTATTCGTGCTTTTACCGTCGCGTGCGAAAATGAGTTTAATAGAACATGATATTCTTATTTATTTTAGGAATTGGAATGCAATATTTGTTTGTGTGGTCAGTTTACATTGAGAAGAAATACAAACTGGTTTGTATTTTATATTTTTTTTGTTTTAATTGAAAACAATAGTCATAAATTATATTTTGAAAATATATTTTATTTCAATTATCGTAAATTTACCTTACGTTAATGGAAATTCATTTGCAGGCGGACATATTAAGCGCAAAATTTAAGAAAAAAGAAAAGAAATCGAAAACATAAAACCCTGGGAGATTTTAGTACGGATGCTATAATGGCACAAATCGATTTACTACCTAAACCAAAAAAGAAAAAAGTAATTATTAAAAAAATTGTCGCTTTTGTTGCCGGATCGTAAACGAAGTAATGCCGGCAGCTAAGCAATTGAGATAAAACATTTTGGATAGGGATTGACTATTTTATTGAGCGTTCAAGGGATCAAGGAACCTTGAATGAACAAATCAAAGTGAAAAAGAAGAGGAAAAATGTTTTGAACGAACAAGCATTGGAAAAGCAAATTAAATTGGACAATTGGAGAGAACATAGAGGAGTTTTGAAAGAAGAACACAAAGTTGTTGGAACTAAGAGTTCTTTGGACTAGTTGCAATAAAAGACTTTGAGAATTGTGCTTGTGCAGTTTCTAAAAGGATGTGATGAAAGGTTGGAGAAAATAATGACTTTTGTTTGTGGAAAAACAAAAGAAAAATTTTTGGTAAGGTATAAAGAGTTGGCAGAAATTGTGCAGGAAAAAAAAACAATTACTGACTGCTCGGTGATGTATGCATTCTATTATAGATCTGAGTTATGTGATTTAAGCTTGTCCTTTATTGTAATTTATTAACGTTTAATTTCATTTGATTTTCGAGTAAAAAAGGTTTTTTTTATTGGTAAGATTTAATTGTTTGGAATTTAATTTCTGGTTTTTCTTCAATCGACAATAGCCACATTAGCAAATGCTATTAAATCCACTTTGAATACCACTGATATCTTCAATAATATATATCACTTGTGACCAGTCTTCACTAGAGGGCAACATGGATCCCAGTGGACATGGCCCTGGGACATGTCCACTACACTGCCTGGGGGCTCAATCCCAAAAGAGGAGTCTGGTTCCAACCACCACCGTAGGGTGAGGATATGCAGTGTTGCCCAGTGTGGTGGACGTGGGGAATGGCTGAGAGGTATATATGGTTACCCCATGTAGCCAAACACATTGTCTTACTTGTTAGTAATTATGGCTTTGTATTGGTGGTTTAGGCCAGCAGATTTAGAGAGTGTTGGGAACATGGCAGTGATGTGGATTGTGGCCCTATATAATAAAGGTTTGACAATCCACAAATCAATCATCTGTTTCCAATCATTTTAACATGTTTCACACTAGGAATATCTGATGTTAGAGATACTTGTATCTTGACACTTGTAGGTGTCGGGTGACACCTACAAGACGCGTGTGCATAACACGCATCTTTTGTTGACTACAAAACCTTTAAAATATCATATTAGGTAAAAAAAATTACAATTTCTTCAATTCAAAGCTTACTGATTTCTTTCAAGAATGATTTCATTATTAAATTCGAATTTTTCTTATTTCCAGTGATTTGGGAGGCAAAACTTGAAAGCTTTAGCCTCCTTGTGGTGGCTCCTGGTTTACCATCAAGGGGCTCCATGGTGGTGAAACCAATAGGGCCTTCTGGCTATCTTTTTCTTCTTTCCTGGGGGGGGGGCAAAACTTTTAAGTTCTGGCTTTTTTGTGGTGCCCTCTGGTAACTCACCTCAATGAGGCCAACCAGGATCCTCTGGTAATCTTTTCTTTCTTTTCTAATTCTTCTTTTTTCCTTTTCCTTGCCAATGATGGGTTCTGGTGTCCCGGTTGTTCTTTTTTATTTGTTTTTTTTTGTATGTTTTTATTCTGTTTTGTTTTACTTTGGTTTTGCCGTGGTGTCTTCTTGCCACAACGGCATTGCTGGGTTATCTCTGGTTTCCATCTTGGCACTTGACTATTACGATAAGGATTGTGTAATTTTTTATAACTTGTGTTCAAATTAAGGTTGTTGACAGGTTGCATACGGCCATTGTAGCCACTGGCGGCTTTAACAAACCACCACCATCTTCTTTCCTAATTCTTCCTTTTTTTCTTTTCTTGCTGGTGATAGGTTCTGGGGTTCTGTTTGTTCTTTTTCATTAGTTTTTTTTGTTTTGTTTTATTTTGGTTTTGCCATGGTGTTTTCTTGCCCACATGGCATTGCTGGGTTTTTCCTAGTTCCCATCTCAGTACTTGACTGTGTTAAAAAACGGATTGTGAATTAGTAAATGACTTTTTAAGTTTGTGTTGTTGACAGGTTGCAAATGGTCATCGTAGCCGCTGGCGACCTAAAACAATATACTAACATCATCTCCAATGATTCCTTTTTGACTACATCATCTGGATAAAAACCAGCTATTGTAAAATATTTTGTACAATGCATTATAATGAAAGTTTACTTTGATATATCTATATATGCCAGTTTGGTAAGATTAGGAGGATGGCAATGAATATTGTTTATAAGCTTTTCAAGTTTATTACTGTTAGTAGCAACAGCCAATATATGTGGGAAAAAATGTCAAATTTCACAACTTTTACAGATGCAAGAAATAGGATTTGGAAATCAAGGAATGTGGCTTCGATTCTGAACTTTCTACATAATACATATTGTGATTGTGCTGAGCTGATGTTACCTTTCCTTAAAAGGAGGCAATAAAAATTAGAGTAGCTGATAAATTTAAACAAATTAACTACCTTCATTTCATAATTTTTGTGTTTTTCCAGTTTTATTACATAAATGCTGTTCTGAATATTGTGCAAGCAACTTTTGATAGGTTGTTAGAAAACTTAGATTTAAATCTAGCCAATAAGGTAATTATTAATATTATAAAAATCAAAAGTAAAAAAAAAAAGATTTAACTGTTTGCATCCTGTGCTAACACCATCGTCATAAGTTTAAAACTGAAACTTTTCAATTACTTGTAGTCTAGCTTCTTGTTTGTGGAACATATCTTTGTAGTTTTTTTAAAGCATTTTCAATGGAATTTTTTTTGCTGAGATTGCAATATCCTGCCTTTACTTCTTTACTACTACACATAACATTTCTTCATGCTTAGACTAAATTTTTCAATGTCTTCTTGCATAAAATTTTTCCAATTCTTTATTACAAAATTTAGACTTACTGCAAAGTTATTAGTAAAGCATAAAGTGCTTTAAAAACCAGCAATTGTCATGCTATTTGAGGATAATACTTTTGCAAATCAGATTTTTTGTTGACTTCAAAGTCATGAATAAAATCTTTTTCTTTTTAAATTTTGTAATACTTCATTGTAGTCATTAATATTTTGAGCATAAATTAGTTTACTATTGTTTTCCTTTCATGCAACATGCATAAAAATGCAAATGCATTTTTAAATGTGTTTGTTAAGGCTAAAACCAGAGGTGCTTTATCATAAGATCTATAAGCAATTACTCTATCCCAAAATCTTGGAATTTTTCTGCACATAAAGTCCAAAAATGCTAAATCATTTTTTTTTCTTTTGAAAAATTATTGCAGGTTCCATAAATATCGGGTTGTTTTTATTTCTCGCTTTTAAAAATGGGATTTTGTATGTAGTAACAAAAAACAGAAATGTACCCAGATTAAAGGTTGAATTACAACTGAAAATACTACAATATTTTTTCTATTTTTTGTGCAAAATTTTCCCAATTCTCTCACAAGTCAGTTGTTCTTCAGTAGCTAATATAATCTTGAGGCTTAATTCTATAGAAAATATAATTTCTTGGATAAATGCTGTGACTGTTTGCTTTTCTGTTGTCTGGACACGGTCTTTAAACAGCGGCTTTATGTAAGCGATTTCATTGTGAAATGATTGGAACGGACGCAAAATTTATGAGTTGTCAAGCCTTTTATAAATAAGGCCACGACTCACATTACCGTCACATTCTTAATGCTTTCTAGGTTTGCTGGCCTTGTACCAGTGGCTGAAACCTCCAATACGAAGCCATAATTACTTAAGCGTCTGCTTTACAACTACACGGGTTACATGTGGAGAGGTATGTACGGCATGGGGTAGCCATACATACCTCTCAGCTTCCGCACAACATTTTCCATCTCTACCACACTTTTCACTGGCAATCCCACACATTTTCCCCTACGGTAGTTGGAGCTAGACTCCTTTTTAGGGGTTGAGCCCTCCAGGCATTGTATTGGGCATATTGGTCAGATGACCAGGACCCATGTTGCTCTCTAGTGACGACTGGTCACAATTTTATCCCAAACGATGAGAGTCAAAATTTTCACATTCTGGCTTTCATGTGGCTCCCCCTGTTAGTACACCATCAAGGGGCCCTTTGGTGGTGAAACCAATAGGGTCTCTGATCTTTTCTTTCTTTTCTAATTCTTTGTTTTTTTTTCCTTGGTGATGATGGGTACTAAGGTCCTGATTTTTCATTTGATTTGGTTATTGTGGTTTGTTCTTTTTTCGCTTAGTTTTAATTTGGTTGTGCCGCAGTGTCGTCTTGCCGGATGGCATTGCTAGCGGGGTCAACTTCAAATGATGATTCCGAAGAAACTAGCGCGCCTATCGAACCGTCCTGTCGGGTGTAAAGGGCACATCTGTAGGCACAACGGTCTTCGAGTGGCGGTCGATTGAATATCACAAACATTGATCTGGTATCTATCTAGGCAAGTTGCCTATGATCTTTGTTGTTAAGGCGGCTGATTATAGCAACATGGAATGGCGTGTGAGAGGGTGCCCCAGGCACACCATAGAAATAAAACTGAAGTGGTGAACGAAGAAAACATTGGGCTCGAGACAACATAGTGGAGTCGCGGTGGCTCTAAACTTTTTTTTTAAAACATATATACGAAAAAGAAAGGGAATTTAAACAAAAAACAATCGTGACCATCCGTTCCGCCGCCGCTTGGATACGGAGTCCAGGCAGCAGTATCGCAGATGGGGCATGTGAATAATTTGGGACAGACGCACGATTTATGGATTAGCGAGCTTGTATTAATCGGCCGCAACCCACAATCACCATCACGCTCCCAACGTCTTCTAAGGTTTGCCGGCCTCGTACCGGTATCTATGATACCGATACGAGGTCCAACATATATGCACACTAAATGGCTTCGTGGTGTAGCCGCACGTCCTCATCAACCCCTGCACAACATTCCCCACGCCCACCACGTGGCCACCTGAGCAACCCCGCTCATCATCATCTTCTTAGCCAGATATTCCCTTGTCCGATCACTCGGATGGGGGATTAACAACTGACACACTACTTGGGGTTGTGCCACCTCAGGTGGTGCAATGGACACACCCCGGGGTCACCTGATCGGGATCCATGCTTCCCTCTAGTGACATCTGGTCACACAATTTAAAAAAGGTTTAACACATGAAGTCCCATTGTATAAAAATAAATAAAAAATGAAAATAATAAAAAACAATCTTAAAAGAAAACAATCTGCGGTACCTAGCTTCAGTTATCCATTGGAAGGAAAAAAAGGGTTGTTTTGAGGAGAGGAAGGATTTTATTCCTCCTCGTTCATGTCCAAATTTGGAAGCCTTAAGTTACCTTGGGAATGTCTGCCTGTGATATTGGAAGAAATCTTGCCTCTTAAGTTTAGAAGGTTAGTCATGTTGGGGAGAATTTTTTCTTCTATCTCCAACCTAGCCTTGTCTGCTTGTAATGCTTGTACTCGAGTTTGGAACTTCTTCAGGTACGGGAGGGGGTAGAAGTACCAGGCTCACCTGGTTGGCCAAAGACAACTCAGGTGAGCCTGGTTCAGTATGCTTCAGTATGCATACAACTTCAGTATGCTTCCTGCTGCGGGAGATGGAAAGGTGGCATCGGCCAATCATAATTGTCATAGGGCTGTACATTGGACAGTATTTTATTCAAGGTTTCACCTAGTGATTGTGTGGCATTTTGCTGGACCCTTGTGTCGTTGACCGTGATCGAGTCTATGACTAATTGGAGTGGCAAACGCTGCTCTAACCAGTCATTGGTGCTCGACCCAATCAAGCAATTAATCACAACGATTAACTGTTAGGCACGTTGCCAGTGTCGGCCCTTGCTTGTATTTTGCGTACTTTTCTGGTGGGAAAAGTGCCGTAGGCAATGATGCATTCTATAGTACACCTTGGCACATTTGCAGCTCAATACTTCCGTCCACATTTAATGCAGTGCCACCCACACAGCTATTTAGGCACGCCATGAAATAGCTGTGCCGGGGCTCATGTAGATGGTAGATGGTTTGTGGTGCTATTCTGGCTAGCACCTGGCCAGAGAGTAGTGGACAGTTGATGACAATTCTACAACTTCAGAGGGGGCAAAACTAGGCAAAACCCTAGTTTTCACGTGGTTCTCCTGTTAGTACACCATCAAGGGGCTCCTTGGTGGTTGAACCAAATAGGGCTTCTGGTAATCTTTTCTTCCTTTCCTAATTTTTTCTTTTTCCTTGCTGATGATGGGTTTTGAGGTTCCAGTTGTTTTTTTTATTTGGTTTTCTTTGGTCTGTTCTTTTTCCGTTTTGTTTGATTTTGGTTTTGCCACGTGTTTTCTTGTCGCACAGCATTGCTGGGTTCTCCCTGATTCCCATCTAAGCACTGGACTGTGTAAAGAAATGCATTGTTTAATATATTACGACTTGTGTTTAATATTTGGTTGTTGACTGGTCGCATATGGCTATAGCAGCCGCTGGCGATCTTAAACAACAATTCACCATTACCACCATACAACTTCAGTATGTATGAATGAAACAGTTTTACTGGAAGTTATTCCAGGTTTTTCTGTGCACCCTTGCCTTCTGTTAAAATTGTGCGGAAAGGTCTCATGCTGCTGTTGTCAGCAAAGCATCAGCACATAATTTTCTATACAATTCTGAGACAAATTATTTACCTAAGTCACTGACGATGAACATAGGTGCACCAAATGCATTAAAAACTCGTTTGGCGATTGGCAAGATGGATTCCATCTTAGTTGAACATAATGCTGCGATCTTGACCTATGCTGTGGCATAGTCGACAATTACAAAAATAAACCTGTTGCGATTAGACGTCATGGGTTTGGGGCCAATTAAATCAATTCCAATATGTTCGAATTTGCCTATTTGTGGTGAGATAGGAGATAGTAATCCAGCTGGTTTACGCTGAACTGGTTTGCAGTTAATTTTTTGGCATTGATCACAAGTTTTTACATAATTAGTTATAAATGTTGTCATTGTAGGCCAATAGTAATGTTTTTTAACACGTTCCGATGTCACTTCAACTGATGATGGATGGTTGTGACATTGTCGTAGGCAATGTTTACTTAACAGTAGTGGAACTACTATTCTCAAAGCAGCATTGTTGTTGTGAAAGTCAATAAACCAGTCAGTATGGAGCATATTTTAATCACATCTTGTCATGTCCAACCAGAAAGTCTTAAATATTATCCACGTAAAGTAGATGGAGTTGCGTGATATTGACGGTTGACACATTGTCAGCTTGCAACTAGTCAATGATTTTGACTATATTCCCATCTTTTCGTTGTTTTACGCAAATATTTTCGGTTAATAAGGATGATTCAACATTATCTTCCGGCCAAATTGCGTATGCTTGTGCAAGTGCTTCGTCTTCTGCACTTATTTTAGGTGGGTCCGATTCGTCGTCCCCCTTTCCCCTTTTTGCGCGAAAGAACATCGGCCACTTGGTTTTTTGAACCTTTACAATATACTATTGTGAAATTTTCTTGTTGAAAAAACATAGACTGCCTGGCAAGTCGGCCAGTCAGATTTTCGGCTGTCAGGAGTCATTTTAATGCTAAGTGGTCACTTTCTATGGTATAATGTGAGTAGTCGACATATTGTTTCATGTTTCCAAATGCCTGATTACATTCTTCAATCTATTCTCACGGGTCATCTTTTTGAAATAATCCAAATAACAGCACACAGTTTTTGTGAAAATCTTGTAACCCGTCAATCCGATAAATTGTTGTAACAACTTAACATTTTTTGGGGTTGGGAACTCTTCTACCGCAATGACTTTGTTCAGATTTGAGCTATAGCCGTGGTCAGAAAGGATAAAACGGAGACATTCGATTTTATCTGGGCATACGAAAGATTTTGAGGGACTTGCTGTCAAGTTATGATTCAACCGTCTCTGGAAGATATCTTTCAAATGTTGTATATGTTCTTCGAAACTATCGCTAAAGACGATGACATCATCTAAATATGCCATTGCCCACTTGTATTTTACGCTTAAAATGTTGTCCATTATCCTTTGAAATGCAAAGGGATCTCGGTTTTTGGTTGTTGAATCGGGAGTTCTATTGTTCCGATTTCTTTACCTCGAGTGGATATACCAATCCATTGGTATTTACATCATGGAAACTGAATCGATCGCGTCGGAGGTATTTTTTGTGAGAAATAATGTTCAATAATTAATTGTATTTAGTATTTAATAGTCAATTTGAATATGTTTGGATTGTGTACAATATATACAATGTTACTTATAAGTTACTATGCTTTTATTGTTTATAGTTACATGTTTGGTAACTATGGAAAAGTTTCATTCATTCATTCTGATCTGTCAAACTGTCTCAGACAGATGGAAAGCTGATATGCCTGAATAAATAGAATGTCAAGTTGCCATAACTGGTTTGTCACATTTATTTGAGACATGTGGGCACGTAGAGGTGTTTGACCAGTTTGTGGTGATTCGCGGCGTTTTTTTGCGTCTTCGACCGCATTTACGGGAGCGATTCCCGCGGCATTCGAATTCGACGGACATTGCAGACGTGTACCTGAGTGTGTTCTGCTCAGTAATTCGGTCCAGTTGGCTACCACTACCTAGTGCTAAGGCTGTTTTGATTGTCAACCAGTTTGGGCCACATTTTCGACCGTTTTTCATCTTTCGAGTGTCCGAGGCTCACTGGTCATCACTTTCGACTTTGATCTGTGTTTGATCGCCGACACAATGTTACCAAAGCCACCCCCGAGTGCAAGTGCATCGTGTTGTGTGTGCAGTGTCTAGTTTACGAGGGTTTAACTACATTCGACCGTGTGTGCGTGTTTGTGTGTTTCAACAGCCAAGTGAGGTATAAAGTAGCCAGTAACTGTGAGTATATAGTTTCTAATGCACATTTGCATGAATATATATTTGCATAAGTGACCAAATTAAGGGTTAAAGGTCCTGCATTTTTAGAGCTTTTTGGTCAATAGGTTTAAATTTTTTTAGCTCAGGATAGCTTAGTGTTGTGCCATTTTTTTTGAAGATTAGAGAATAGTAAAGTTGTATATTTTAACATGTGTATTTCACTACTGGTTTCTGTTTCTCCATATTTTTTACGTAATTGTCATGTCCGAGGAAACTAAAAACGTTTTGAGGTTTCAAAAACTAAAAGGGCCAGAAAATTAGAAGGAATGGCAGACAGACATGCAGATGCTCCTTTGAGACACAGGTTGTCACAAGCCGACCTTTTGGCTCGTTTGTTTGAAATGCGCTTTGTGACCAGTCGTCACTAGAGGGCAGTACAAACCCCCGATCCACGGGATCTCTGGGGCGCGTCTATTCGCACGACCTGGGGGGCTCAGCCACGAGGAACTGACAGTCTGTAATTGCCGGTCCTAGCGATAGAATGGGCAGTGCAGATCTGGCTGTTCCTACCGTCATTGCGATGGACGGGGCTGCCCAGGACAACGTGCTATGGGCGCGGTGGTTGTGGCATGGCGGTTAAACGCATGTACGGCCACCCCACGTAGCTGGGATGCTGATAGCAAAGTAATATGGCTGCGTGGCAATAGTTTCGGCTATCGCCACGGAGCTGGCAAACCGAGAGGGTAGGTGGGAACGAGACGGTGAGGTGCGTCACGGCCAATATTCTAATAAAGGCCTACACACACAAATGGTCACGCGTCTGTCTTCATTTATTCACATGTGGCGGTTATTATGAATTTGTCGTGCTGGGGACTGTGTCCAGCCGCCAGTGCAGTAACAACCGTCACAATTGGGGGCCTGGCCAAGATTTGAACCCAGGGACAACACGCAAAATTTTTTTTTGAAAGAATTTATTTTTTTTTGAAAAAATTTCAAATTTTTTTTTGCTTACGCTAACGTGGGTAGACGGAATGTCTCCTCATCGGGCAACTGACTGGGGGGGGAGACGGCCCTGACGGAGCGTAAGCGGACGGCACATGCGGCAACGCATGGAAAAATCTAAAAATTTCTTTCATTCTGGCTTACGCTACACGTGGGTAGATAAAATGTTTTTCCGCCGGGTCAAACCGGCTGGGGGGAAAACGGCCTTGACGGAGCATAAGCGGACAGCCCGTGTGTCCCTAAAAACTGGTAAATGGCGTTGGTACGTCACAAAATTACGGGCGAAACGGGGCGCTAATCTATTATCAGAGGATGATAGAATATCCCTGGGTGGCGTGGAGGCGGTACTTCCTACCGGCTGCACAATACTAAAAGCCCGCCGGACGGTTTGCTCACTGTGCCCGGAACCTAATTTTGACGTCAGTACCATAACGCGCATAGGCTGTGGCTGCCGAGGCTGAGGCCAAGTGGGCGGCTTGGTGGCTAACGGCCGACCCTTATTGAGCTTGCACATTGCGATAAATGAGTGCATTTAATCGACGGCCATTGATTTCGCATTTGATTATTGTAATGGGTGGGTTGATGGGGGTGGGCAGTGTAATCTGACGGAGATTACGTATCTGCCTGCTGGACAAAGGTGTACGGTGG
>JAQFZU010000229.1:0-36678 GCA_034696185.1 Henia vesuviana | reverse complement strand
AAAAAAAATGGTAAAAATAAAATGTTAAAAATTAAATAAATTCAAAAATCCCCAAAAATTAATTTTTTTTTAAATAAAAATTTAATAAATTTCAAATCTCATTAAATTTATTATTTTATTCCCTCCCTCCCCCCTTCTCGTGCCTTTTAAAAAAATTCCCAAACCTCAAAAAAGCCTTAAAAATAAATTCTGGAGTTAATCACAGGTTTTAAAAGTGAGTTGAAGGTGTCCATGTTGGTGGTCAGTTGAAAGAAATATTAATCTGTAGGGGTTCTCAACATCCTACGAACGCCCCCATCCTCAATCTTTGATGTTGGAAGCTCACGGACCACCTGCAGCTCATCCATCAACCCCCAAATCGGCAGGTGATTGGGTGGTCACGGACGACGTCCTCCGTTGGTTTTAGCCCGGGACCACCCGAAGAGTGGCCGCCGGAGCAAAACTCAGGCTCAAAGGGGAGAGAGAAACGCACGAGAGATGAGAAACCTTTTTTCTATCTTTTCACTGGTGTTGAGAAGGCGGCCGTTCTGTGATTAATGACACTCGAAAAACTCTTTTGCAAACACCGCCTTAAATTTTTTTTTTCTAAATTTTTTTGTTTTTCCACGAAATTTTAGATTTTTGTATTTTTTTCAGTGACTCGTTTGTGTTTGTCGATGGTCGGTGTCGCGTTTGATTCTCGGTTTTCCTCAGTTGAGGGGGAGGGAATGAAGATGTTTCCATCTTTAAAGAAGTGCTCAAATTAACGATTGGACACATATGGACCTAATAAATAATTATCCACTCGGATGAGTAACGGGCGTGGATAATTTGGTTGGGCGCCATGTGGGGGCTCTACACTTGTTTCTCGAATCAAATCGCAAACGAGATGACATTTTTGTGTTAGGGTTAATTTTTATTTTTAGCCTTATTTTGTATTTTTATAAATTTAAAAAGTATTTTTAAAAAAAAATTATTTTAAGCCTTTTTTTTGATTGATGTTAACGAGGGTTCGTGAAGTGCGGTTTTTTTTTATTGGTACTTAAAGGATTTAATTTTTTTTTTAAATTTAACCATTAAAATAAAGGGTAATTAATTTTAGGGGTAATTTAAATTTTTTAAATTTAAAAAAATTATTTTTAATTAATTTATGGTCAATCGCATTGACATTATCATTACTCGGTCAAGGATTAGCAATATCATTCAATATAAACTCGATAGGAATTCCATCATATCAAATAACCATCAATCAAAATATACGAACTCAATTGAATTGAGGTCAAACCAAAAGAATTTAACATAATAAAATAAACCCAAATTCCAATTTATCATTTCACGTCGAATGTGTAACGTGAAACTACTTGAACTTAAGGTCAGGCAGGTGATTTTCGAATTAACTCAAAACCCGCCCCCCTTCCCCCCCATCAGACAACGCGACTCCTCGAGTCGCCTCCAAATCTCAGTCCAAAAACCCACCTTTTATTACATACCCTCGAGCACGACTCGGTCCGAGTCTGATGAAAACTCGGCATAGTGCAAATCCATGTAACGAGATGGACACGACTCATCTCCTTGGGTCATTTACCCCCTTTAACCCCAACATATATAAATACCCCAATTAAAAAAATACATTTTCCACGATGCACCCGTCGCAGTGGGGAGTCTCTCGTTAACCGGCGCCTGGATAATGTTGTCAGCCAGGTTAAAGATGGCCGGGGGTTGGGGGAGGGGGGAATCGAGAGGCGGCTAAGCCTAAAGAGGCTCTTGTATATATACCTGTTCATACACGTCTCGTTCGTGATCTGTGTTGTTGTTTCGAATTCCTCTCTCGTGCCAGTTTGTTATTTTTTTTTTCATGGGGGAGGGTAAAAATGTAAGATTTGAAATTGATAAATGGTGGGATGGGGGTGGACAATTTTGATTTTGAGTCGGATGCGTGTCCATCTTGTCTCTTTTCGTGACAGGCGATGCACGAACACTAATTAAGGCGCTGAGTGACACGGGGTTTGTGTGCGTGGGGGGGTGAGGGACATCAAAGCTGGTTGCCGCCTCTGCTACCTCCTCAAGGATGGCGCCAAGCCACACCTGATTGCGTTCGCTAGACCCCTCCTCGCCGCCCAGATCATCATCAGGTTTCAGGGGGTCATGCAAATAGAATTTTAAATTTTTTTCTGGTTTTTCTTATGTAAAGAAATGTCAATTGGGGGGGATGTGGGTGATTGTATTAGTACGGATGTCAGTGGGAATGGGGGGGGTACATGTTACAATACAGATGGCAGTGTTAATATAGCAGTATGAATACCCTATTACAAAAGGGTTTTTTTATTTTTTTTTATTTTTTTTTTAGGGAGTTTCGAGCAGTCGCCAGGTCTGCTCGAAGTGTGCGGTCAGTGGTCGGACAACGCGGGCAGTAGCGCTGGATCCGGGGGCAGCGGACGGCCGTGCGAACATCTCGAAGAACAACTCCGAGAGAATTTAGCCGATGCGATGCTGGAATCACCGGTCAAGGAGCGGCGCGGGTCCTCGGGCGAGCAGAGGTGCAGCACTTCAGGTGATTGAATGATCATTTGTCATTGGGGTGTTTTTAACCCTTTTTAAAGTGACTCTCAGACACGAGGGAGACTTAAAAAAGGGTTTGAGGAATTACTTTTAATTATTCCTGGCGCCAAATCACTTAGAGTCGTTACGAAGGGGACATTCCACGAGTCATTTACTGATAAAATTGTGCGCATGCGCTGTTTTTTTTTTTTTGGCAATTTGAAATTAAATCGATTCGGCGATGCGTAATCGCGCGTGCTGATGGACGTTGACTGGACCTTTTTTAGTTTTAAAATTTTTTTTTAAGGAAAATGCCCCCATCTGAGTTGTGGGGTACCTTTTTAAGTAGATTGTGACGGGTATTGGATATCCACTTGTGTGTTTGGCTCCGTCTTGAAAGGATTGTGTGTCTTGTACTTTGCTAAAAGCGCCGCCGAATGCATGCGGAACGCGCGGGTCACTTTTGAACGAGGCTCTTGTCTGTGTCCAGGGGTCGGCATTGCTTACACCTATTTGAGGAATTTTTTGGGGGTGGGGATACAGTTAGGGGTGAGTTTTGAGGGTCTCTGCTATTTTTTTTAGGTTTTCGCTTATTGTCGACTACTGAAAAGTATTGATTTAAATAGAAATGAGAGCGAATTGGGGGTTGTGGCGGGGGGAGGTTAATGGAAGAGCCGCAGATGTTGTCATTCCCATCCGCATACGCTGTTTTAACCCCTCCCCACACACTCTGTTTGTGTCTCTTCTCTGAGCCCGACGTTCGTGTGTCTACGGAAACTCCGATGTGACATTACAAAATTTTTTTTTCGGTTTAAATTTTTTTTTGGAATTTTGAGTGGTAAAAGGTAAATTAAGGTTAACTCGTATGCCACCAGGTGGATGAATTGATGGAGGAAGAAGAAATAAAAAAAATGTAAATGAAGTTTTTCTTTGTCGGCTCGGATCAATTGAAGTGTCTTATTTATTGCTTTGTTTTTAAACAAAAATTTTTTTCTCAAAACAAAAAATTTATTATTATGTCGGGAACCATTTTAGATCGAAATTTAGAAGAAAATTTTCTAATTTTTTTTTTATTTAATACAATTCGAGTCAATTAACGTTTTGTTGTTGTGTTCCCAGACTCGTGTAATTTGCTCTTTTTGAGCCCTACAAAAGTCTTTGTTGTGATGTCTCTATTCAATATTTTTTTATTTATTAATTTTTCTGGGGGATATAGGGGGAGGGGGGAGAGTTAATGCGTAGGTGGATTATTTTTCAATGTTGTTTTTTTTTTTTTTTTTAATTCTAAGTTTGGTAACGTGGAATTTTCGAACGTAATCAGTAATTATCATGTAGGGTTTTGACATCTCCATTGTCATGATCCGCAATTTGCATAGCTCTGAGTCACTATCCATTTACTCTACACTTTTTTCTCTCAAGATTCATTGCACCAGGTGCTTCTTCAACCTTTTTCTGTATTTAAAAAAACATGAAACTCAATGAAATTAATTAATTTTTACAGAAAATCTAATTTATGCAAATTTCACAAAATAAAAAAAAAATTTTAATGTTAAATAAAAAAAATTTTTTTTTGATGTTAAATAAAGGAAAATATAAATCTAATTTTAAAAAATCTATTTTAAAAAAATATAAAAAAATTTTTTAAAAATATTTGGCGGCCATTGCAATTTTATCCCTCCACTTCTCAGTAAATCGCTAAGGTTAACAGCGCAATTCCGTTCGAGTTGATAGGTAAATCGATACGAGAATTCCTCTCAGGTGAATGATAGTTTTGTCTCTTATCTGCTTCTTATTCCCCTCCTTCCTTCCCTCATCACAAGACATCCCTTTTGTTTTTCCATTGCCAATAATAATCTCGTCCAATTTCCTTTACCTCATGAAATATGACGGTTTTGGCATATTAAGGTCATAAAACAAGATGGCAACCCGATGGAATTTGCCTATTTATGCGTCGATATTATCATTGTCGTAGCGCATTTTTCTCGCATTGTATCACGTTTAATGTATTCGACGTACGCCCAATTGCGTCGTCCGCCCTCGTGTCCACGACCGTAAATCAAACGCGGGGTCCCGGCAACAGTGAGTCAGAAGGATACGCGGGTCTCTTGCTCGCTAGGGGCCGCTACCAACCTCAATTAGTGCGTTAAATAAAAACGTGGACTTTCGTTTTACCCATATTTTTTTAACGGATGCGAGTGGATCGCACATTTCGACTTTTTGAACTTCCGGTTTGAAATTTAATGGATTCCGACGTTTTTGCAATTTTTCTCTGACGTTTTGAGTTATGGCGGTTAAAAGAGTCGCTTTGTTTTTAAGTCTTTAAAAATTTATTTTTTATTTTTAAAAAGACTGCGACAACGAAAATGATATTTTAGTGGGGGATAAAAATCAAAGTGGGGGTTAAATGCTGAGAATTGTATTTTTTTTATGTGTGTTATTCGACTCCCTCTTCAGATAGGACTAATCCGTGTGGGTATTTGGTGACGATGGATGTGCGGGGGTGGGTAAAGAGGGATTTGAAGAAAATGGTGTTTGCGGTCACTCGTGTGGTCACTGACACAGTCGGGGAAGAAAATCATCAGTTTTTGATCTCCCCGAAAATTAATTTATTTTAACCTTAAAATTTATTATAAAAATAATTTTTATAAATTTTAATAATTTTTTTTCCCTTTTTGAATAATAAATAAATAACGAGTGATATTAAGTATGAATAATAGGGTCGATGTTGAGTGTAGCCTTAGGTTTTTAAGGTGAAATACGACTTTGAAATGTCGCGACTCGAGACGCAGCTCAACGTCAAACGGACGCAGCATCACTTTTCCTTCTTTGATAAATGGCGAATAGCAGTAATACTGGGGGTTGATAGATAAATGTCCTCGCGATGCTGATCGCCAGTCCATCTCTTCTCCCCTTACCCCCATTTTTTCTCTTTTTGATGGGTGTGCGTTGCCATTTGATTGACACCCCTACCCACGCGTGCCACTATTGCTACCCGCCCCCACAATGCCTACATGCCATGGGGTTCCGCCAATAACACACACACACGCATCACCCCCTCCCCGCATGCGACCATTTTTATTTCCTTTTCCCTCTTTAACCCTCACTAACAGTTTACATTTCGTGTATTTTAATGTGTAGGTTTTTGTTTTTTATAACGAGGTTTTTATTTTTTGGGGGGGAAGGGGATGGGGGAAATGTAAATTTTGGTGGGTGCACCTGGGGGTGGGGGTAAAAGGTCCATTTGTGGATAAATAACGTTAGGTTTTATTTGTATTTTTAATGCATTTTCGAGTTTGGTTAAATGTGTAGGGGAGAGTGGGGGGTTGTGGGGGTTAATTTGTCGCGAGGTTTTGGTCGGTTGGGATGAGGTCATCCTCCTTCTCCATGTTCGCACCCTTTTCTTTGTGATTGAGGCGCGTGTTTTATGCAAATTTAGTCGAGGGCTGCTCTTATATTGAAATTGGTCTTTTTCCCGTTGATTTGAGTTTCTTATGGAGCCGTTTGGGCGTGGTTCGGCGATGGAGGAGGAATCAAATTCTGATGGATGACTCTCGAGAGACTCCTCTTTCTTATTTCTAGATGTGGGGGTAAAGAAATTTACGCTTAATTTAAATTACTCATTTTCTTTTAAGGTTTTTTTTAAACAATAAAAATTCGGATTTAAAGTTTGACAATTTTAGTTTTTATTATAAAGAGGTTGGTGGAGGGGGGCGGTTAGGGGGGATGAATTAATTTAATTGCAAGCGTTCAATTTTATTTTGATGGGTGGGAGGAGTTTTTACGGGTTGTGCATTATTTTAATCGTTTTAAGATTTAATTTTATTATGGGTTTTTTGTATGGGATTATCAAGAAAAATCCATTAAAGTTGATATTTTAAAAAAATAAATTTTTTTTTAAATATTTTTTGTCTGAGGTTACGAGGTTAGTGATGAACAGAGGCATTTTCATGCCACGACCGTCTTTGTCGGCATCTTAGGTCCTGCGTCCAATTACCACGAGTTCCCTGTTAATGTTCCGTGTCTCGAACTCTGTCATCGGCCCTTCGTCAACACGTCCACGCATCAACTCCACCGTGAGCCACATGTGAATTTCGCTGTGCCCTTTTTTACGAATAGCAAATATAAAAAAAATTACCAAATTAATGTTTTGGTTGGTTTCGATGCTGGGTTCAGCTTTCATAATAGAATAATTGCGTGGGAGGTGGAGACTAGGACACGGCTGGACGCAGGAGCTGATTGCACTCTTTTGTATGACAGGTTGACGTTGACCAAATATCCTCGTCTGTTGATTGTAGCCCAGTTTCCTGGTACCGAAGAAAAGTTGGATTTTTGTTTGCATCTTAGTTGATTAGTAGGCTGCTACCAACTTCCGGGTCAATTGGGCTCACCCAGGCGTGCGCATGCGCTATTATTTATTATTAGTACAGTTTCCTGTAATCACTACCGTAATTCATCCGTGTGGGAAATTGAATAGAAAATTTTTTTCTTGATGACAGGGGGGACCAAGGGAAAATTATTTTAAAAAATTTTTAGGGTTAATTTTTTTCCGTGTTTTCAGGGGATTATGGGTAAGGCATCTGTTGGGTATTGTTGATTTGGCCTTGTTTTTAAGGGTTTTTTATGTATTACACATGATTAGTCGGGCTCACGCTATACCTGTGTTAAGATCTGTTAAAACAAGGCTCAATTAACGGCGCTTTGAAATTTTTATTTGAATAAAATATTAAGTAAATTATATCGGGATGTGGAGCTCTTTATATGTATTTTTTATATTTTTATTTATGATAAAATATTCACTCTTCGTGATACGAATTTTTATTTTTTTTTCTCATCAACGTTACGATTAATGTCTCGTCGTCGCTATTCGTGCGCGACATTTTTATATGCCCAACGCCATTTTTTTTTTAAATTTTTTTTTTTTTAAAGTTGTAAAATGTTTATAGTTCTAAGATGCAACCAGTGTTAAACAAAGAAAAAAAATTTATTTGTTTGTTTATAACGTCCTTAAACTCCCGTATAATAAATTTTTTTTAACCATTTTCTTTATTCGATCGAATTTCTATTAAAATAAAAAAATTTAAAAAAATGTGTTATTGAAGGGTCCCTTCATGTCCACTTGTAGTGGGGTCCGTCAAGGGAACGGACAGATACACAATAGTTTGAAGAGGGAGTTGGAATTTAATTGGTTTGTGACAAAAGATGGCTCGTCTCATCCATTTATTTCTCATTTTTCTCTTTTTTATTTCCTTGACAGATGACGTTTACGCTATTCCGACATTTTCTATTTTTTTTATTAAATTAAATTAAAATAAAAAAAAATTTTATTTTTTATTTTTTAGAATTCCAAGGAAGTATGGAAGAATTAAGTTCGAGTAGTTCTCATTCAGGATCGATGGGTCAAGCATTTGATGTGCGAGCATCACCACCGCACAGCATGGAACACGTTTTGGTATTCCCGGCCGACAATGGGTCGCCGAGTTCGTCTTAATACAAAATTCAATCAATTTCAATGGAAAATGTGAATAAAATTAAAGGTATAATTGTTTATTGCTCTTGTTATTGTATTTGTATCCACTCGAAATAATTTGATTAAGAAAACCTTATCTGAGTTGACATTGTCAATAGAACCGAGGCTGTTGTTTGCGACTCGACCGCAACCCTTTGGCTACTTCGGTTTAACTGTTTACGTTACTCATAAATATCAATGAAATTGATTAATTTGATTTTTCGGGATTTGTGGGGTTTTTGGCATTAAAAAAATTAATTTTTGGTTTTAAAATATGCTGGGAATTTATTTTTAGGTTGAAAAGTGTTGTGGGAATTAATACTATGCCTAAATTTAAATATAACTTTAATTGAATTTGTTTATTAATTTGATTTTAAAAAATTTAATTTGGGTTCAAAAATTTGCTTGAACTAATTTTTAGGTTTAATATTAAGAATATACGGTTTAAAAGTATGATGGAAATTGTTATTCAGCTTTAAATTAAATAAATTTTATTTTTGGCCTTTAAAAACATTAATTTCGGGTTCTTGAAATTGATTTTAAGTCTAATAGTGGTTGTGAAATATACTTGAAATTGGTATTAGGCCTAAAATTTAAGTATATAACGATTTAATTGAATTTGATTACCAAAAATTAAAATTACTCATTTTCTTTTTTTCTAATTCCTAATTAGGTCTTGTAACCGGAAATGTCAACGGGTGCATTTTTCCTAGGATTTTTTCCACTTAACTACTGAAAGGAAGAAAACATCGTTGAATTTTGAGCGACGTAATAACGAGTTGATTGAATTTGATGATACGTAATAATAACAATTTTTCTATTGTAATTTTTATTTCCGAAAAAACTTGAAAAATAATAATAATTAATAAGAAAAAAAAAATTTCGTATTTAATTCGACATGGCGAAAGTTGAAGTTGTGGTCACTCGGGAACGTCCGTGAGTGACCAGGTGGCTGTGACTGGTCACAGTTGCAGGGACGAGTGTGTAATTCGCTTTTTGGATCGAATTTTTATCAGCGTTGCTCGTCTTAATGAATGTTGTGGCTTTTATCTGCGTTATTCGGGGTCTGGGAAAAGGTCTGTCGTTGGGGGTTTTTATCACTCGATTTTGTGGCATTTGTTGGGTCCAATCCTTTGATTTACTCGCGACGTTTGTCGCTGTGATGAGGCTGTTTCCGTTTCCCCTTTGCTTAACAATGGGACGCGTGCTGAGATCCATTGTATCCATTTCGCACGTGGCGTTTTGTCGTGACAGATCCTTTTGACGCTCTAAAGTGCTGCTTCTCTACTCTTTGTTCGCGGACCCGACACCGAACCCCGGGACCGCACTCACCCTAACATTTTTCATTACAACCAGGCTCAAATGCCACTATTATTTATCGCTTTTAAACCAATTTCTAATTATTACACTCAAATAACCGTCGAATCGCGAGTGAGTGAATGAGTAGAATTTAAGGTCGCTAACAACTACGATTGGCTATACGCAACCGCAAACAAGATAAAATAACGCGCATAGACTCGTTAAAATTTAATTTTGGTTATTTTTGGAAAATAAATTAATTTTTATCTAAAAATTGATTTTCGGTTTGGTTTTTAGATACAATAAAGATTGGTATTAAAAGGCTTGAGCGATGAGTATCGCGTGATCCAGTGCACGTATCCCTCACCGTGAAATATTTAGTGACCCGAGCGCAATCGATGGATTGGTCACTTTGCCCCACCCCCTACCCAACCCCCATCACTGAAAATGGTGGCCACGACCAGTTTCTCAACCTCTCAATTTCCCATCGCTCATCGAGATTAATTTCGAACGCACGCAACGGCCACTTAAATAATTCCATTGAGCGCTGCTCATGTCACCTTGCAACGAGGTCAAAACGGGATTCAGCGTCCTCTGACCCATGACCCCTTTTGTCCACCCGTTTGCTCTGCACTGGACCGTCTCTCACTCCATTCCCTGACCCCCGCATTTCTCCCTCGAGGGCCAGATTTATAGTGGCAGCTGCCCCCTGACTCCCCCGTAGCGCATTAGGGCGTCGGCTTCTCTGCCCAGCGGGGTCTTCGGCCGCGGCTCCCGACATGACGGCGACAAACTGACCACTGGTCATTTGCTACTCCCCCTACCCCCACACTCTCTTAGCCTTCGCAGATGGACAGTAATGACGTCAGTGTTGGTCACGAGATGACCACTCGATAAACGCTCGAGTTGTTGGATGCTGAGTTTGCGATTGTATCAAAACCTTCGATTTTCGTTTATTTTTCGCGTATTCAGCAATCGATTGGAGAGGGAGGGCAATCGATGCCCCCTGGGATTGTTTTTGCCGTGTTTTAGCCAATTGCGCTTAATTTTCCGAATGGACTTGATTTTTGGGAAAATGAAAAAATTAATTGATTTGAATACCCCAAAGGGCTTTTATAAACGATGTTAAACAATTTAATTTTTATGCGTTTACAAACAAATTAATCAATTTGAGTCTTTATTGGGGTTCCCCGGGTCCCGTCGACGCATTAAATTGAAAAAAATTGATTCGTCAACGTTTTCCACTTTAATTGTGTTTACTTTCACTTTTATTATTATTGAATGTTTTTTTGTTGAATTTATACGGTTGTTAGTGTTAAAGGAATGTATACAAAAGTGGCGCCAGGTGCGCCTTAGGTGTTCTCTGCAACCCCAGTTGGGGGCGGGGACACTGAGGAATGCGAGTTTAATTGCTACTCGAAATTGCTCAATTTAGAGCGACTAAAAACGCGCAACAAAGATGGCGACACCTTCGACGGTTTTTCTTTCTTTTCTTCCCCCAACTATTTATTCCCTGGATCCCGACCGGTCGACTCGTAATTTCTCTCTCCCGGTCGGGCGATGACAACCGATCCTTTCCTCGTATCCGCCGCGTGTAAACTTGTCAACTACTTATTCAACTATTGTTGATGGACCCCCTTAAGACTGAAAAAAATTATTTCCACCCTCGAGACGCGCACCACAGGTGGTCTTTGGCTAAAATTTATTTTGAAAAAATTTTAAAACCCTCAAAACCTCGTTTTAACGAATCAATTTGCGATTTACAATAAATTCAATTTAAAAAATATTTTTTTAAAAATTAATTAATAATTTATTGAGTTCGTTATGACGATTTCATATTGATTAGGGGTTAGTTTGAAGTTTAGGGGATATTAATTTCGGTATATTGGGGTTCCTTGAATTTTTTTGGAGTTTTTATTTACGTTGCACCGCCATCAGTCAGTGTTCGGGTCGTGGCGCCGGCGCCGGGTTCTTCTTCATCATTTTCCCGGCCGTTTGTTTTAGACTTTGGGGCCCTCGGGTTACAATTTCCCCTCATTTTTAACCCCCCGATAAGCGACTCTTTGGCACGCCAACATGGCGGATACCCACTCGTTTAACAAATTGATAAATAACTTATTTTGTTTTAGTTGTAGGGTGCCCGGCTGCTGCTAGCAACGAGCGAGTGACTCAACCGATTTTTCCTCTCTTTTCAATCTTTTCTCTGCTCGCGCGTGTCATTGGCGTTACCCGCAACTCGGAAACACGAGCGCACCACGTCCTTTTATTCGCAGAAGCAACCCTTGGAGGAGATTCGCATGGAAATTAAATCGGGAATTTTTTACGTCACGTGACGAGGCTGAATGGAACCGCGCGCGCCACCAGCATATAACAACGAGGCGAGCAATCGGCTTTTCGCCGCCATCGTTAGATTCCGGACTTCCGGCATCCATCACGGGTAGTCTCTCTTCGCTCGCGAGAGATCCACCACCTACGTCCGGTGACGTAAAAGTGCGCCTCGATCGGTTTCCGCCACCCCCTCGTGCTGCGCCGATGGGCGGCCGGCCACGGAATTAGCCGCCAGCAGCATCCGTCGTCTCACTCACCCTCGTTTTACGTCACGGACACGTGGAAGAGCCACAAATCAAGCATTGGCCTACCCTTCCCCCACACCCACCCACCCGTAACCCTCCGACCGTCATTCTTTGCGGTCGGTATGCTATTTTTGTATGGTTTTTATTAACGATCGTGTAATTTTAGATGAAATCCGTAATTTGTATTAATTGATTTTTTTTTCTTGAACTTATTTTTGGGTTTTAACACGTGTTATTTCTAAGGGGAAAAGCGGGTGCAGAAGGGGGGACCAAGGAAAAATTAAAAATTAACTGTCGATTTCTATTCTGGAGTTTTAGTTCGTGTTGTTTCTATCTGGAAAATCGGGTGCAGAAGGGGGGACCAAAGGAAAATTAATTAATTTTTAGATTTTTATTTCTGATAATTAAAAATTTCACGTTCGGATAGTGCACTGTAAATTGTTCTTACGGTAGCGATTCCGTTATGTAAGGCTTTTATTCTTTATTAAATTAATTAATTGATTTTGTCATAAATTATTTTTTCGAGTTTCACTCCGTGTTATTTCTATGGAAAAAATCAGGCGCAGAAGGGGGGACCAAGGAAAGCCGAAAATCATCTCGGTTCCGACGTGTCGGAATCCGGTGGAAACAATGTCGGCCATAACTATAAAGCTTAATTGACGATGTCGCAGCATCGAACGCGGCATTTCAAGCGCGTTGTAAACAAGCGCGGCGTTGTTATAGCCAAAATATTTGCATAATTGGCGAATAATGACGGGTTTTTCGTCACAATTTGCCATTTTTTCAGCTACGGAATTTTTCGCCGCGAATTAATTTGTTTGCGTTATTAATTGGACGAGTCGCAAGTTGAAGCGAGTTTGTTGGCGGAATAATTGATGGTCGTGCCACGCCCACGACGCGGCTGCGTGCGCGTTACTATAAACCTGTCAAAATCGGGGTCTCGCGAGGCAAAAGAAAAAAAATGAACGCAGCGCGCAACAGCACTCGATAAGGCGAACAAATCGTGGGCGGAGGTTGGGAAATTCGCCCCGATTTACGACTCAACGAAAACGAGGTGATGAGCGTTGCGTGATGCGATTGGCGTTGCGCCGACACAAATGCAGGTGAGGGAACGCGCTCTAATTGCACGTTGCACCTCTTCATTGATTGATTCAAATCGTCCAAAATCCACAATTTCCAACATCAAAAATTTTTTTTATTTAAATTTAAATTTAAATTTAAAAAAAAATTTGAATTTAAAAAATAAAAAAATAAAAATTTGATTTTTTTAAGTTCCATTGACCGCCCAACCAATAAAGAATTAGCTCGTCACGTGGGAGGAATCCACGAACGCGCGCGATTTACGCCTTTCTTTGATCTTCGCCGCGATTTTTTTTTAAAATAATTTTTTCCAATTTTAGGGAATTTTATTTCACTCGAGGGTGGGATCGTTGACCGGGTTGGGTCAGGGGGGGCTTTACATGTCGCCCATCGATCTTATTGGGCTCGTGCGTTTGTAGAAGCAGGGCCGGGGGCCCCCTCAAAGCAACACGAGACGCCATTTCCCTTGTGAGGGTGGAGACGTCGCTGTCAGGGGTTCACTGAGCCGAAAATGATTTCCCCCGGCCATCGTCAGGGGTCGCTGCGAGCATGGCGGGGGCGGATGAGATGGCAATACCGGGTCCTTCTTCACCGGCCCCGCGTCATCCGACCCAATGTAAATCGAACGCTCACTCGTTATATCGAAACGTTGAGTTTCCCGTCACCCCTTTGTAGACTCGGCATAGCAGATGCGCATCCCGTGACTCGGGGGTCGCGTCGGGGTCCGTGGTCAATGGGGTAACCACAATGGAGCCCCCAGCGGGCGACCGATCCGCCAGGAAATTAATACCAAACGCCAGTTGTGTATCCGCCAAAAACTGGTGGGAAGACCAAATTTGGAACGCTTTCGACTCCTTACACTCGTCGGGCCTTACCTAGGGGCCCGTGGGAACCAATAACCGCCAAAAATCCTCCAAAATTAATAATATTTTAATATAAATTCTAAATTCACATAAAAATCCTATTCGAAGTCATCTTTCTCAACTCCCCCCCTTTTCCCCCCAACCTAAAACCTTTTGAAATAAACTAAAATAAATAAAAAACAACAAACTCGCACTCCAGGGCCCCCAATCGCATAAATAAAGCACGAATTTTAGTTGCAATTCCTCTTTCGCTATTCAAAGAGAAGAAATGTCAAAGTGCAGAGCCACGCATTCTTGCGCAGTCGCATTAAAAGCCGTTGCGAAAAATGGTCTTTGTGTGCAAGAGAACCCCGTTAGAAAGAAATAGCTCGCATTTTTTCAACTTTTATTTCCAACTCTCGTTAAGACGGACGAGGCAAATGAATCGAATGCGACGGCCGAGCTCAGATTGGCTCTCGCCCGTTCGCTCGTGGCGTCACGGGCGAGTCACCTCGAGCGTGTGGAATCGCGCGCCCAAAGAGAGGACGAAGCCGCTGTTTGTGCGACAAACGACCGTAGTCATAGCGACCAACGACGTTTTCCACTCGAGCGTGTGCCATCGAAAAGAAAAAAAATATAAAATAAAATATATGGAAAAAGAAAGGCAGTCGAAAGTGCCGTTTTACTCAACGAGAATCTCACGTTTTCTCTCGCCAAATACGAAATTTTTATTTTTAAAAAAAAATCGTTTCGGGTTATTAAATAAAGAGTTTGGATCGAATCCCAAAATTTTTAAAATTTCTCTTTAATATTAAAATTTGAGATGTTTTAAAGGGAAAATTAATGAGTATTAATTGATCGCTGTTGATTTGAGTTTTCCGTCGTCTTGGAAACCGGTAATGGCGGTAGCTGTTTCAATCGTTTTTTCTTGTTTTTAGTCTACAATTTTTGACTACAACAATTCCGACAAACAAAAATTTGCAACCAAAAAATTCAAAATAATTGATTCGAAAATCCCGTTATAAAAACCCAATGCATTTAACACTAATCAAACCCCTAATTGATATTGATAAACCAACCTTAAATTCACCCCATATAAAAATTCCTAAGAAAAATCATCCACAGAATCCCCCTTACCACAACTAAAAAAAATATTACCCAATTTTCCTACCATTTTGCGTAGGTTGCGACAACCGCGTGTGGTCGTAGGCAACGATAGACGAAGCGCGGGGGTCTGCGAGGCCCGGTTTGATGAGGGCGGCGATAGAGACAACGAGGTCTGTTATTTGGCTCTCATTAGCAGAACCTTGTCGTTTGCCATGTTTGATCCTACGACCCCCCCTTTCCCCTACTCCTACCCCTACTCCCCACCATCGGATAAAATAGCGCTCGGACTTAAGAAGAAGAGGAATGTCTGGGTCTTACCTCGAGTTGGGTTTGCGTGAGTCGAATTCGTTGTTGAGTAGAAGAGGGGGTGGGGGTTGGGGGTTGGATCGGTCGGGCTCGGGTCGGTGAATCGGGCTTTGAAAAGCGTTTTCTCTTGTGTCGTTGCAGGCAATGGGGGTGTGGGTGTTTGAATAGGGGGCGGTGGTGGGGCGTCGCTTTCACCTCCTACTCCGAATGTTGGGGGCTCCTTAAGCCCCCCCTTAAAGACCCCCCCTCTCCTCTTTTCTATTTTGTGACCCGTGTTTTTCAATTTACTCGTTTTTGCACTTGGATTTTACTTCGTTTAGAATTTTTGAATCGAATTTAGAATTTATTTAAATTGAATAAAATTTGGAATTTTAATTGAATTTAAATTGAAATTTTTTTTATCGGAAATAAAATAATTTGTAAATATTAAAAAATGATGAAATTTAAAAAAAAAAATTGAAATTTATATATATTTTCGATATTACGAATAGCTGCAGTCAATTTCATTGGTTCATTATAAGGAGGTTTATTAAGAGCTGCCGTAGCTCCACCCATTCTTCGTCCATCGCTCGACGCTTCGCTCGGCTGCATTCGCGGCGCCTCTTCAACAGCCAATGGCGTCATCATTCTCGCTGCCCCTGAACGCGTATAAAGTCTCTTCAAGCTCCGCCCTTTGTCGCCATGGAGACGCCGTTGCTCCATCGTCGAGTTGACACATTCAACCCCCCATCCTCCTACCCTCATTCCTCTCTACTGTAACCTTAGAAAATCTTCTTTCAACACCAAATCACACAAAATATTAAAAAATTGGATTTTTTAAATTTTTTTTTAAAAAATAGTGCGGTTTTAAAAAAAATGGCTTTGGGGTGCAATTTGCACCTGGGGACGAAGAATGAGTCGAGGTCCCGTTTTAATGTGCTTTGGGTGGCCGAATGGCGCCTCTTTGGTGCCCCCTTTTCACTTCCCTTCGATCCCACGAGACTCGGACATCGCGCTCGAGGCCATTCTTGTTGATCATTCTTCAAATGAGCCTTCAATTAGCGACTGTTTACCCCTCCCCCCCACCCCCACACCACTCCCAAGTAAAAATGGAGAAAGAGTAAAAAATTGCGTAACGTGGCTCACCTTGTGCGACTCGCTCTGAAAATTTGTTTTGATTTTTAAGGGGATTCGAGTGGAATTTGGCGGTGCAAACGGCACCAGTGGCAGACGGGAGGCGGGAAAGGGATTGACGATGCCGGTTCCCGGGCTCCGGCGCCGCCACCAGGCGGCATCCCTTCACCCGTCGATATTGTGTACGCGTGGCGTGACGTTCGCCGCAGGGGGCGCTGCTCGTCGGCGCCCACGTCACGCGCTCTGGCGCCAACCGCGTTTATGCGGGTGACGTCATCGCGCCAATGCGCGAGGGTCTAATCACTTTGGATGTGGCGAGGGCGCCTCGTCGTGTTGGGACGAGCGCGTTGCGAGACGAGCCTCCACTCGACGCGGGAACCCCCACCTCCCGCGCACCACTCGGACCCGTCGTCCGTCGACTGCGCACGTGCGAATCGACGTCTGCCGACGCCTCGCGCTCATCGTCCGCTGCCGTGTCGTGAGCGCCGCTCGCACCGAAACGTGAGTTTTTTCCAGTGGACTTTTTTTCCATTTTTTTTTATTTAACATTACTCGGCGTCCGGTGTCGCTGTTGCCGGCCGAGGGGAGCCATTTTGGCACCTGCAACTGTCAGTCAGGGCGTGGGCGGTGCCAGGCCCAAGCGCCGCCAGGGCCGCAACATCTCCGCCACCTTCATAAATTTGCTCGTCGCCATCGGGTGTGCAACGACAACACTCGTGCTGTGAGAGGACCCGAGGAAAAGAAAAAAAGAAAATTAAAAAAAAAATAATAATAGAAAATCGGAGGAAAATCGTGACTCGAGTGCGGAAAAATCGTGTTTTTTGTTGTTGTTGGAGATTTTGTGTGTTTTCGCTTCCATCTCGATGAGATTCGAGCAGCAGGAGCTGAGTCCGGCCATGGCTTACCATCCGTTCCTACTGCAACGGCCCACGGATTTCAGCATGAACTCCATCCTCACGCAACCGCATTATTTCCCGGCCGCGGCACTCGCGCTCGGACCGCACGCGGCTGCCGCGGCAGCTGCTGCCGGGTATCCCGCCTCGCTTCTACCGAAGTTGTCGACCGGCGCCGGCGCCAGTTCGCTCGGCCACGCATTCACTACGGCCGAGGATGTGCTCGCGCATCAGTCGGCTGCGGCCGCTGCCGCTGCGCATCTGCGGCCGTTGCGATCGTTGCAAACCGAAGACGACGGTGTCGTCGACGATCCCAAAGTCAACCTCGAGGGAAAGGAATTGTGGGAGAAATTTCATGTTTTAGGCACTGAGATGGTCATCACGAAATCGGGAAGGTAAATATTTCATACATTTTCTATTATTTTTTATTATTTTTAAACATTTTTTACAATTTTTTGAAAAATTAAAAAAAAAATTTTTTCGGGGGTTTTGAATTTTTGGATTTTTAGATTTTAATTTTAATTTTGAAATTTTGAATTTTTTTTTTTTGCGTGGCGAAATTTTAATGTTTCGTGCGACTGCGCAATTTGATTTTGCGGCGGATTTTTCAAGGGGTTTTATTCGGTGCGAGTTTTTGGGGCCGCGATTTCCTCGTTGTTGTTTGAGATAACATAATCGTGATGTTGCGATTGTTTTCGATTTGGCTTTTAATTGGTATTTTATGTGTTTAAATGATTTTTATTATTTATTTTTAAAATTTTTTGTTTTCAAAATTATTTCTTTCAACAAATTAATTTTTTTTTTCAATTTGGTCTATCCTCACCTGCCATTTTCGTGTCGGGAATCGCAGGTGAGGTCCACCTGGGTACGAATCTCGTTGCTGATGATGATAAGCAATTCATATTTTAATTAATTCGACATTTAATTACTCGTTTTTAACCACGATTTAATCAGCAACGCGACTCGAAACAAAAAACCAACGCAAAAATGCGGAAATTCAAAATTCAAATTTAAATTCAAATTCAAACTAAATTTAACAAAAATTCTTAATTTCTTAACTCCCAAAAATCAAATCCAAAATTTAAAAAAAAAACTTTTAAAAATTTCAACGCGAAAATCGCGAAAATCTCACAAAAACTCAATTCGCGATTTAACTTAAAAAAAAAACAAAAAAAAAATCACAAAATTCGCTTCACCACCCAAAATAGCGATGAGTTTCGAGTAGTTAGTGCCAAATGGCGGTATCTTTTGATGGACAAACCAACGACTGTGGTCGTCGTCGCCGAATCGGGGCACGCGGCGCGCGTCCAATTTGGCACCGCGCGGCGTCGAGCCGTGTCCGTTCGTCATTTCAAACAACATTTTTAAACCTCCTTTTTATCTCACTTTAAAATAACTTTTTAAAAAAAATCTAAATATTCACTAATCCTTATTAAAAATTACAGGCGAATGTTTCCCGCTTTCAAGGTGCGCGTCTCGGGTCTGGACAAGAAGGCCAAATACATACTATTGATGGACATTGTCGCGGCCGACGATTGCCGATACAAATTCCACAACAGTCGGTGGATGGTCGCTGGGAAAGCCGATCCGGAGATGCCGAAAAGGATGTACATTCATCCCGATTCACCTTCGACGGGTGAACAGTGGATGCAGAAAGTCGTTTCCTTCCACAAACTCAAACTCACGAATAACATCTCCGACAAACACGGATTCGTAAGTACCGTAAGCCGTATTTTGTTACATCTAAACCCATATCCCCACACCTAAACTCTTTCTATTAAAAACCTTAATGGTAAGTCGCAACACTGCACATGCGCATTGCTATTTCTCAGCCGAAATTTCCAGGGATTTGATCCGATCGATAAGAAACGATGGAGAAATGGCAAATTCCCACCCCCACATTACGTTTATAATAGCAATTTCCATATATGGGTAAAATGGGAACGAGTTTTTCTTTAAATGTTGGGGGTTTTTATGTATTTTCCCCCACCTTCGGAACCGGTGTTTGCACTCGGGGTGGGTGTAACGGGGATCGTCTTTAAGGTCCATGGAACCCCCTCATTATGGAGGTTCATCCGTCGGTGACAAGCAGACGGGACACAGGCACGTCTTGTTTACCTGCTAACAAGCCCCTCTTTACTCTCTTTTTACCCCCTCAACAACTCGGCTCTTCTTCTTTGTTTCCGCCGACATTTATCCGACCGCTGTTCCAGACCCCCCCCCCCCTCTTTTAACATTTTTTTTATTTTTTTTTTAAAATACCCAATATCGAAAATTTACCGCCTTCTCTTCATTAAAGGATTTTAATAGAGTTTGCCGATGCATGATGGGAAATCGAGTGAGGGCGCCGCCATTATCATCCGGTGGGTAAACAAAACCAAAGAGAGGGAATCTTTCGAGTCTCCAAAACCTGAGTCAACATCGACCCCAAAAATACCCTCGATCCACCCTCGTCATTTATTAACATTTTTTGTGATTTATAAATTATTTTTTGATCAAATTTCGTTTTTTCCACTTTAAAAAAAAAAAAAACCGGAAAAAGAAAAACCCCGCGAGTGATGCCCTCCCGACCGGGCATTTGTGTTTGCTCAGCCCTCGAGGTGATGTCGGCAAAGTCTCGACGCCATCATCCATCATCGTGTTCGTATATTTGTTCTCCCCATCGTCCCCCCACCATCTCCGAATACCCAAAAACACACACTAAGAAATAAAAGGTGTAAATAGGTATAAAGTTGTCTCGCTACGACCACCATATCCAATTTCCATACATTTCCATAAACCTCTTTAGATGTAAAATGTCTGAAAACAACGTTCGGAACTCTCTAACTCTTGGTTACCGGCGCTCCGGTCTGCGCCTCCACCGAAAACCAATGAGCGCACACACCTGGACCTACGAACGAACAGCGTAGGCGTGAGCGAGTCGCCGACACAGGGGGGGCGTGAAACTTTAATCCCCCCTCCGCATCATACACCCATAATACACACGGGGGAACCCTCTACACCCTCTGGTTCGACCAATCGCGCCGTTGGTCCATCGCCATCTGCTCCCGAGAGGGTCACACAAAACCCCTACGCTTCGGTGTAAGGGAGAGAAACGGGTCCAAGCAAATAAATGACGTCATGAAATTGAAATGAGGGATGTTGAAAGAAGCTCTTGCAATTGATGCTTATCTTGTACTCCTTCTTTTATACCTGGTTTTAGGTCGGGCGGAGGCGGGGGGATGGAAACGAGGGAATTGGACTCGCAGCAGAGCCAATCCGTTGATGCTATTAGGCAAGCGCCAGATCCGCTCGCGCCAAACACCAGCAGGCGCCGGGGGGTGGGGAGGGGGGATGGGGGGATCATAGCACCCGACAACCGATGCCGACATTAAGACACTCGGTTGATCCAATTGTAAGTCTCGTCCCCTCGTGTTCAAATCCATTTAGACTCGTCCAACACTCGTCGTCACAACACACACACTCCAAATACGCCTTTTCTAACGTCTTTTTTTCGAGTGGACTCGAGGATAAAAAATAGAAATGGAGTCTCAGATGGATACCGGAAGTTCTTTTCTAGTTTTTTTTTTTTTACTTCCATTTATTTTTTAGGCTCTTAAAGACAATGCGTCGAGAGTAACTGAAAATGGTTGAAAAATGGACCGGTTAATTGAGGCGTTAAGACCGGTCTTAGAACCGCTTCCGGTCTGCAGAAGTTGCTCGGTGTGGGTGTGGTCGTTTCCTCTCTCTCGCAGGGGGGCAGCGAGATGGGGATGTGAAGGGGGGTCGTGGGGAAATTATTTGTTTGGGTTTTTATTACTATTATTGGCTGTTTATTTTATTTATTTATTTTTTTGGGTGTTGGAGGTTACGAGGGGGGGTGGTGGGGAGACCATCGAGGCGAGGCTCCTTCCCCACCTTACCTCGGTAGTGGTTGGCAATGGGAAAAGGCGAAGAGCCCGGCGGCAGTTGGCAATAAATCGCGTGTTAAAGTGGCAAGTGTCAATTTTGAAGAGAACTAAAGAGATTAAGGAACAGGTGAGAAGTAAGTGAGGAAATACCCTTGTGCGGGGGTGGTCGTTAAGGGGAGATTTTTTTCGAGCTGTGGAATTTGTTTTTTTTGTGGAATTTATTTTCAGTGATGGTAAAAAAAATTAAAATCGATTAAATATTTTTATGTTTTTGTTTTTTTATAGACCATTTTGAACTCGATGCATAAATACCAGCCTCGTTTTCACTTGGTACGCGCTAACGACATCTTGAAGCTGCCCTACAGCACTTTCAGGACGTACGTCTTCAAGGAGACCGAGTTCATCGCCGTTACAGCATACCAAAACGAAAAAGTAATTTTTACATTTTCATATTTTCTTAAGATTTTTGTCTTAAACAAAAAATTTTTTTTTGAAAAATTTAAAATTTAAAAAAAAAAATTTTGGATAAGAAAAGACTTAATTAATGCATAAAAAAACAAATTAATTTATCCGAATTTTGAATCAAAAAACCGAATCCATTAAAGCGCGAACAGCGAATTGAAAAAGGTGAACGGATGAGACGAACGAGACCACGTGAATTAAAGATCAAAGCCAAGATTTTCTTTTTGCGACTCGATCAGCCATTCCCATCTTCCCCCACCCCTCATACCCTCACTCACCAATTATCCCTCGCATATACCACTGACCTCCACGTAATAAAAATAATTTATTTCTTTTGCAAATAAAAATCAAATTAAAAAACAAAAATTGATTTTAAAATAAAAAAAATTATTTTTCTGCAGCAAAATTTTCTATCGACATTATAATTCGATAAGTTGGCATTGTGGGTTTTTAGGGGTAGTTTTGGGTGTTCGGTTGCGTCGGCGTTTCCCAATTTCGCGAGTAAATTGAAATTTAGAAGCGCGGCTGACGGAGAAGAGTGCGGAAATTGGCGCGTGGCGCGACGACCCCCTGGCGACCAAGAGGAGAAATGGCCGAACCCCCTCCGGCGAGAATGATGGCGTCGAGTTGAGAAAATTCAATGCCGACTCGTTTTCGGACTAATTACCAAAATGGCCGAAAAGGTCTTGAGAAATGTCGTTTTTTCAATGCGCGCTGTTAAATGCCCCTTGAAATTTGCCTGTTGAGACACGAAAATGACGTCGTTGGCGCCCCTTTGTGGGGTGTCGGTGGTCGAGGGGACACCAATTAGCCGCCATTCAATTGTAATCGCCTCTTTTCACCCCTTTCGAGCAGCGTTTTACGCCGAAACGAGTTTGTTTTCCTATAAATGATCCGGTAAACGACCTCTTTTATTTATTATTATAAACATTGGCAAATATAACTCGAATAATGGCCGGGGGTCGCCAAAATCCATTTTACAATTAAAAAATATTTTTTAAAAATTTTATTTCAAAACAAAAATTATTTTTAATATTAAATAAAATATAAAAATAAATTTAAATCGTTTATTATTATAATATCGATTGATTAATCGATTTTTGCCTTTTACAGATAACTCAATTGAAGATCGATAACAACCCATTTGCAAAGGGCTTTCGAGACACCGGAGCTGGGAAAAGGGAAAAAAAGTAAGATTTTATTGACCTTTTTTAAAAAAAAAATTTTTTTTTGTTAAACGCAAACAAAATGGCGCTAGGGATGTGTTGCTTGCACTTCCGGTAGGGGAAAAATCGTCGACAACCCCTTCGACACACACTCGGTGGAAGAACCAACAGAAGCGTTCGCTTTTCCACTTTTCAATGTATTTACTCGAGGCGTTCGGTATCGCGCATGCGCAGTCGTACAAGGTGTGCGTGTTAGAGTCATCAATAATGCAAGGTGTGTGTGGTGAAGGAGGAGCGGGGAGTGCAAACAGCGGGTGCCCCCGCGTCCACACCCATCACACCTTTGGGTTTGTGCGGGGGTGGATCAATATGGCGTCCGACAACGCCTCGAAGGGATCGACTCTGAAGAAAAAAAAATTTTCCTTAAATAAAAAAAAAAATGGAAAAAAAAACCCTCATGTGGGATCGATCGATAATTCGGGCCTCGCGAGCGATAAACGACCCGGGGGCCACCAATGGCGGCCAAGTGCCCGGATATGGCGCGCGGGGGCGGACACCTGCGGATTTCTTTTGTCTCTGCACGGCCATTTTGCCTCAATAATTCAAACGCGTGCAAATGGAGCAACGCACGCGAGATGGCGTAAGTCGCGTACATCAAAAACCTAACGAGAATATCAATAAAACATTGCACCTGGCGACACAAATTGTAACCCAAGATGGCCGCTCTAAATGAGGTCGAAATTTTTTTTTAAAATTTTAATTTCAAGAGGGATTTTAAGATAGAGGTCATAGGGGTTAAGGAGTTGTAATCCCCTGTCGTGTCGTTTGGGCCACGGCTCGATGCACGGGGGGGATAAAAAAAGGGGGAAAAAAACGCAATGAAAAGCCGATGATGTCATCGACACCGGCAGACATTTGCTGCCTGACCCGATCGCGGTTCTTTTGGTTTCCCGACACCTGGTGACGAGTGAAAGACGAGTTGTGGGGGGAAATAAGGTCGATGGGGAGGGGTGAGATAAAATAAGATACTTTGTTGTAACGAGAGAAACTGCGTTGCTAAGAAACAAAGTGTTGGACCTCGTTTGTTTCCGGCCGATGGGAATCGTGTTTTCCGTCGATCGGCCAATTAGGTCGTTGCTTGTGCGTCACTTCCGCTTCGTCGGTCCGCGTGCTGATGCTGTTATGGTAATGGAGTCGACGATTAGTCGAACTAACCACCGTGAAAATGGCACATTTCGAGGGCCCTTTTTAAGTCTAACTTCGTTTGATGACGGTTTTTTGATAAAATTTGGAATTTAAAAATAAAAAATTTTCGTTTGTAATTATTTTTAGTTTGAATTATCATTTCAGACGTCAGGCACTTCTGGCAGCTCAAAGGCAGCACGACGAGCATAGTAAAGTGACGGCGAGTCACTCGCATCATCACTTGCTCAATTTACGGGCATCGCCCACCGACGACGATGAAAAAGTCGACGTTGTTGGCACCGGAGACGGCAAAGGCTGCGAATCGCCCACTTCGGAACACAAAGGTAAAGAGGGATTTGTCCGGGAAGCCCTTTTGGTGGGGTCTCGGAAGATGGAGAGGGTTTAATGTCGCAATCGGCTCCCAAGGCTATATGCTACATGTCACATACAAGTTAGA
This sequence comes from Henia vesuviana, assembly GCA_034696185.1. Taxonomy (NCBI): domain Eukaryota; kingdom Metazoa; phylum Arthropoda; class Chilopoda; order Geophilomorpha; family Dignathodontidae; genus Henia; species Henia vesuviana. The sequence goes on along the minus strand of JAQFZU010000229.1, from coordinate 12,282 downwards.
GTACGTTAAATCGATAAACGAGGAGTTGCGTGTGGAGGAACGCGTGAATTCGGCTCACGATGCCCTCGTGGGTGGAGTCGATGGTGGACGTGCCCGGAGTCGCGAAGGGGCCCCCGGAGCAGTCGGTTCGCGCATGGTTGAACCCGAGGTCCAGCCAAAGGCTACAAAGCGGGGCCGCCTTAATACCTCGAGCGGATGGACTCGCGCCCTTCCAATTATCGATGAGGGAGTTCTTGGAGCGAATGCCAGGTCCACCTCGGACTTAAACCTCTCTATAACAACATTTTATATAAAAAAAAGAATTTAAATTTTTAAAAAATAAAAAATTTTTTTTTTGGTTTTATTTTGTCAGCAGAAAATCAGGAAGATGCGAATAACAACAGCGAATCGACCGGGGAATTGACGTCGGTCAACGGGTCGAACTCGAAATTTCTCCCGCGGCCCGACTCTCGCGCCAAAGGCTCGACCGGGAGCAGCAGCGACGGCGAAGGCGGTCGTAGCGTATCGCCGACGGATGCGCTTCGGCTACTGCACCACCACCACCAGTCGACGGTCGGAGTCGGTCCCTCGGCACTGCACGCCCCGTCTTTGCTGCCTTATCTCTACCCCCACGGGTTGTACTCCAACCCCGGACTACATTTAAGCCAACTGTTTATGCCTGGGGTATCGACTGCCAGCGGCCTCTCGCCCGCCCACTCTTTACCCCTATCCTTACTCGCCTCCTCCTCCGCCTCCCAGCATCCTTTGGCTCACCACACTTCCAACGTCTCCCCTCACAACCTCATCTTTAACGCGCAATTTGCTTTCGCCGCGGGACACCCGCTTTTCCCGTCGAGTTACACGGGTCTCGCAGCCGCTGCCGCTGCCGCCGCCGCCGCCGCAAGCGTGTCGTCGCCCAGTCCTACGGTGCCTGCGTCGTCGCCGTCGAGTTCGGCTGGGGGACTCCTCACGCGTCCCATCAAACACCATCACCACTCGTCGAGATTCAACCCCTACTCGTTGGGAGTGACCAACACGACGATGGTGACTACTGCATCGCCACTCTCAGCCACCGGAGCCGCCAACGACCTTGTGCCGAGCCCGGGATCGGTGTTCGAGACTGTGACCCCGACGAGTCGACTCGGCGCGCTCTCGACTTCCCCTCCGCCGCCGCCGGTTGTACCCGCGCGGTCGATCGCGGCACCCAAAGCTTCGTCGCCGTTACTCGAAACAGCCACGACTCACACGACGCCTGCATCCGAACTGAAGAGCATCGAGAAAATGGTGAATGGGTTGGAAAGACAACAAGAACAAATGGCTGCTGATTCGATCGCTAAAATGACGTCGAATGAAAAGTGAGTTTTTAAAATTTTTTTTTTTGTTTTTTCGAAAAAAGTGATTCGACGGATCTTTCCTAGTCCCATTTTTGAATACGAATAAAAAAAGATACCCGTGGATCGAGACCGGGTACACGTTGACTTTTCTCTCTCCCAGAATGCATTTCGTGATAATATTTATGCAAATTTAACAGTTGTGGATTCCGGTCGTGAAAAAAAAAAATACTTTTTTTTGTTTTTTTGAAATATAAAATATTTTCGTTGTTTTCGACTGCAAAACGCGAATTTTTTCAAAGCGACTTTTTCTCAACGGACGATGTATTTGTATATAATTTCGCGATTGATGACGTCATCAAGTGACGTGTGTATGGTGTGTGGTGTGTTTTTAGTGTCTTTTTATTTCCTCCCCAAAATCGACTTTTATCCTTTTTATTTTTTAAACGGTGCTCTCTTTGAGAAAATTCAATAAAAAAATTTTTTTTTTTAATTTTTATTTTTCGAGAAAAAATAAAAACACATAAAAATAATTGTAATTCTCGAACTTATGTGACGCAACCATCTTGTCATTTATGTTCTTCAATGGCAAAAAAAAAAAAAAAAAAAAAATTCCTGTAAATGTCTTTAAATTATTTATTACCAGAAATGATGATGATGATCCTTTGTAAAATATTCGTGTGTTGTATATTAAAAAAAAACAAATGTAAAAGTAGAATTAAACCAATCATAATAAAAATTACAAATCTTTAAAAATATTATTTTTTATTTAAATTAGATCGAAACCGGAAGTGACACATTATTAAAAATAATATTTATTTAATATTTTTTCAAAAATAATTTTTGGGATTTTGGAGGTTGGTTGGGGGGGGTGTGGGGGGGTAAGAGTGACATATTAATTAAAAAAGGCATTTATCCCACCTGGTGTCAATTTGGAGGCAATCACAGTGGCATTATGGGATTTGTATTGAAGCGGCGCATTCCTTTTGGCGTCGCACGTAAATCCCTTGGAAACGGTCGGTAATATAAACCTGGCTTATTGTTGTTGTTATTGGCACCGAATATAAAAACAGGGCTGATTTTTCAACGATGAGCTCGAATTAACCCGAGATTTGTTGACACGTGACGTGGAAAGGCGCGGCTCGAGTCGACGTTTTGTGGATTCGCCGAATTTGTCGCGGTGGGCGCCAATTGTGACGACTGCGTCAATTAAAGGGCGACCTCGATACACCCAATACTCCATACGAATCCTCGCTTTAAGTGCCTTCGTTGTAAAGGGTCGCGAGTGCACGGTTGGTCTGATCCGCCCCCGCATGATCGACAGCGCGAGCGCCTCGCCCTCGACTCCCTCTCTACCGTCATTAGGAGATTGCGAAGCGCAGACATGTTAGGCCTAATTCGTGCAGACGCATTCAGTCGAATTTTCTAAAAAAAGAACAAATAGAAACATGAATAATTGAAAATTCGTATATTAAAAAATTTTTATTTTTAAAGTTTTTTTTGGATGACATCATTGGATCGAGTGGACTGAGAAAAACGCCTTTAGAAATGCGAGTTTCACGCTCCGTTACCTCGAGTCCAGTATCCGATTATTGGGAAAATCGAGCTTTTTTTCAGTAGATAAAAATCGTTTTGATTTTTATTTTAGCCAATTTCACTCGTATTTCTTCACCCGTCGCTCAACTCGACTGGAAACAACGAAACTAGTGTTTGTCAGTTTGTTGGTTGTGAGAGGCGCCGCTTTTGGCGCGGATCACAACAGTTTCCCTTGTTGCGACTTCTTCTTTTGCCCGATGCCTTCGACTGATACGACCTCAACCTAAAAAAAAACCCGATACGAATCTCTTCACACGACGTCGCAGCCCTTTTCGGATACTCGTGGGTGGTCCTTTAATTAAATAAATACTTTTAAAAATTTCTTAAAATTATTTTCTGAGGGTAAATCGTAATAATGAGGGTTTTTTCTAGGGAAGGGAGTGGGGTAGATGAGAGGAATGACCCATATATTGTTTCCGTCGAGGCGCCTTCTCTCGCCTCAGCGCGCGATTAATCAGCCCATGGTGCGCGTGCGCATTGCATTCCTGATGGATGGCCAAAGTCCCCATCTCTTCCCATCCCATCGCATCTGATGCAGACGCGCCCTTCCAAAAGATTCTTTTTATTTTTATTATTTTTTTCGTTTTACCCACAACCCCCTCGCTTTTTATCGCATGTCGAGGGACGTTTACGAATTATCCAATTAGCCTTACTCTTTATCTATGTTAATGAGTGTCTCTCACATGGGGACTGGGAGCGCGGCTTTTTATCTGGTCCACGCTACCGATAGAAAAAAATATTATTCAAAAATTCAAATTATCCCTCATAGTAAAAAAAAAAAAAAAAAATATTGCGCATGCGTGGTAGGAATTGAATGGTCACGTCGCGTACACTTAATTCGTTGATTGATCGAATCGACGTTTGACCCGCGCAAATTGGCAGAGTGGACAAGGGGAAATGTTGTGGGGGTATTGGGGGAATTATAGGGGTTGTGGGTAATAATTAAACTCTACATTAACCCTTTCAATCTCCCGAAATTTTTCTTTTGTGGATTTTTTTTGAATAGGAAAGTTAAAGAAAGTCGTTGTAAAGAGAGCGAAGAGAGGGTGAGAGAAGACAATTATCAGTTGTGGGCGGCAAACATCTGAGTGACCTCACCACTGACCCCTTCCGGTCACCGACTCAACGACCCGCAGACAATTAGGAACGGGGGAAGTGTAATTAGCTCTGGGGTAAATGGCGACCCGTACAAATTGAACGGCGTCGCGATGCCCGACGCGCGACTTTTTTCAACTTTACGAAATTGCGCATGCGTACAATTATTTCTGTCAACTGCAGCATTGCACTGGGCGGTTTTTCGAGTGGACGGTCCCACCCTTAACGTCCACGTCATTCGCAGTCTCCCCAGAACTCCGTTTCCCAGGTACCACCAAAAAAAAACCTCGTTAAGATGAACTTTTTATTTAATTTAAAGTAAAAAATTGAGGTCGTCGTTATAACGGGGCTCGTCGGAATGTGTCTTTCGGCACACGTGCATCTGCTAAGTTTAGCGCTCGCCAAAGTCAGTCGCAATTGGCGCGTGTCCTCGTTTTCGTGCCATTTGATGGGACGCTCCATAGCGTCCGTCATTTGACGACGGGGGAACCCTTTTACTACTTGGACAAGACACTGCAGTTCGACTTTCTAAATTAAATTTGCATTGCAAAACAAACCGATCCATCGTATAGCCCCATCCCTCGCATTCAATGTTAAACTACGGGCGAGTTGTTATACCGAGTGGTTGGGGAGGAGTGGGGGGAGGAAATTATTTTTATTTATTTTTTTTGTGTCGTCTTTAGGATGGTGACGAATCGAGTGAACATTCCAAACAAATACTCGGTATAACAAGAACCACTTATTACAACAAAAAAAACTCGTTACAATGAAATGGTCTTAATCAACTAGCGAGTGTGTCGTTGTAATGAGGGTTTTGGTATTTTTTTTTCAAGTCAGGGTTGATTGATTTGACCACGCGAAATATTTTCTTGGAAATAAACGCGGGGGTGGCCAAAGTGACCCCGCCAGAGCCCCCAATCGAGGCGGGGCGTCCCTTTTCAATTAAACGCGTCTGCTCAGGGGTCTGCGAACCTACCATCACCACTACTCGTTTTGCTCCTTGGCCTTTTCGGCGTCTCATTTTCTGCCTTCGTCAGCCCAATTGTGCTAATAAAACTCCACTTGACATTTGACAACTTTTTTTTAATAAAAAAAATTTTACAAAATGGGGGACAGGAAGTGGTTTTTAATTATTACGAAATACCGGAAAAAGAGGGAAATTTTTTTTAACTTTCCTTTTCCCCTCACCCCCCCCCCCACCACCGGATGTTGGTGCCATCTTGGAGTAATTAATTATTTTTTTTTTAAATTAATTTTCAAATTGGAATTAAGGAAGTCGTTATAAAGAGGTGTCGGGTCGGGCCACGCCCTGAGTAGCGATGGCGTCATTGGGCGCCTCGCGGATGCGGCGCTCCGAAGAAAGAGAGAAAAGTTGATCCGCACGTCGCTTCGTGTTACGTTACGCTTAACGCACACGTCACGTACAGAAAATCAGATTGGATGACGTCATTCCACTGGATTCGTGCCAATCAGATTTTCATTTAAATAAAAAAAAAATTTTTTTTTTATAAAATTATTCTTTTGTTTAATTGCATTAATTGCATTTGACGACCATTTATATATTTCTTGTTATTATAATTTAACAAAAAAATTAAAATTATTTTAAAAGTGCAGGTTTTGCTCTTCCGGAGTCACTATTGTTTTCACCATCGATTTTATTCTTCCCAAAGAATTTCTTTTTTTATTATTATTTTTACTTGTTTGCGGCGCCACTTGTGCCAGTTGGCGAGCAAAATGCGTTGATAAGCATCAGCCAGGCATTGCCAGAAGTGCTGTGGGTTGAGGGATGGGGGTGCGAGAGTATCTTATCTGACATTTCGTTTCTCTCCCGCCCACAAATTTCCTCTCGAGCCCCGTTGACCCGTCGTACAACAAAGTATTGCACTCGATATCGGTCCAGGGAAATCCTTCGCATTAAAAAAAAAAATTTTTTTTAAATCAAAAATTTTTTTTATGTTTGTGTCCATTTTCTCATGTCATCCCCAACATTTCCCGTCTTTTCACCGCCCCCAACACCCTTGGAAAATGTTCGTTTTTTATATTTTCATTACTCGTGTCCCTTTAGACCACTAAACACGGTCGTGTAACGCTACGCTCTTTTGTGATGCGGACACGCGCAATTTGTCACGTTGCGCGTGGAATCTCGGCACAACAATACGTTTTCATCTATCACCAGCTTCGGACCATCGTTGCGTTTAATATCAGCGACACCTTAAATCTCGCGCAACAAAAGCCTCGCAGTCGCTTTTCATCGCCACGTGTCAGCCGCGTCGCCAATCACTGCGTAAGGGAGGGGGAAACGAGAGAAAGACGAGAATTGAGCGAGAGGGAATATAAGTGGCGAGGTCAAAAATGTGCAACGCACTCAAATGGAAACAGAAACTTAACCTCTGTCGCGTCGACTTTCCAAATGGCCAAAAGAAGCGGCCGAGCGCCTCAAGACGTGCAGTGAAGCCGAACGAATGGGCGGTGCTTTAAGGGGCTTTTACTACAGAAAAAAAAAATTCAAAAATATATTAATTTTTTTAAAATTCATAACTATTTATTTTATAAATTTATTTTGTAAATTGTTTATTATTAATTTTATTTTAATAAAATCGAATAAAGAAATATTTTGTTTATTTTATTGTTGGTTTTAGGGATTTTCGGTGGATGTGATGTGGGGTCTGATGAATGGCTCATGGTCTATTTGGTGTCGGATGCCAGACTGCGAGTTCGGGGGGAAATGCGAGACAAATGGGTGACCGCGTCGCTCGCTTTTATGGCGACTTTGGGCGGTGGCGCTGCGGCAGAGACGACGAGAGAGACCCTCGATTCATCATTCGCATCGTATTTTTTTTTTTTTATTTTTTTTATTTTTGGTGGGAGGGGGCATATAAAAATATAAATGATGGGGATACAGCATCATTTTCTAGTGTCAATTTTTCTTGTGTTTTTTTTATTTTATTATTTTATTTTTTATCGAAGCTGTTTCCATTTTTGTTTCTGATTTTTATGGTACTTTTGTCCGTGCATTTTGTCGACGTATGCTATTTATGGGGGTCGTTTGTCTGCATCGAGAGTCCTCGTATTGTAATTTAACAAATGCTACGGACACTGGCCTGGCGCCACTCGCTCATTTCTGCCTGAAAAATTTCGACTCAAAGTCTAACTTAACCCATTTTATAATTAAAAACTTTTTTTTATTTATTTTAAAATTAAAATATATTTTGTAAAAGTTATAAATAAAAGATAATTTTTTTGTAATGTTTTTACAAAAAAATTCGATATAAAAATTGTCGGTAGCAGACGAATTTTATGTGACGTCACCATTTCTGCGGAGACAAACCTCGAGTCGCAATCAAACGCATGCGCAGTGGACTAATCGATCGAAAAATGGCGGGAGAGCGCGGAAAATAAACGAGAGTTGTTAATCGCACGAGTTTTCATAATAAAGGTAACGTCAATTTATTCCGATTCATTAAAAACCTCATTCACGCCTTAGGTCGACGTCTGAAGTAATAAAACGAGATTTAAAAGCCGCATTCGACCCGAACGTTAAGTTCGTTGCTCGTATTTACATTTCGTGCAGTGCGTTTCGTGTTAACTTGAATCGATTATTTATTTACAGAACAGGAATTAAATGACTTGAAAAAATTATTTCTTTTCATATTCGATTCGACGATTGCAACATTTAATTTAAAACGTAAATATTCATTGACAAAGAAAACCCGAGTTTTAATGAAAAAAAATAATTTTTAAAATTTAATTTAAAATTTAATTTTAATTTTAATTTATATTAATTTCGATTTATTTTATTTCCACTTTAGGCATAACAGCGATCTTCGCGTGACATATTTTCTATTTCCAACTGATTCCTTCCATCAAAAATATATTATTTACAAACGGCGATAAGAATAAAACCACATTTTAATTATAATGTCAACACAAAATCGATCCAATTTTTTTCCCCCCTCTCATTTTAACCATCGGCAAATTACAATTTTTATCGCTTTTTACAATTTAATTTGGACGTTGCTAGACCCTGAGGTGTGACGAATGAGAAAATTAAAACAACAAAACAGGAAACGACGCCTTCGCGCACTTTGTAATCACCCCAAAAAATCCCCCAAAAAAAATTTAGAAAAATTGTTAAAATTATTTTTAATAATTTAATTAATCAAATTTGAGGTAAAGAAAAATTGGTTCGAATTTTGTGAAAAAATTTTAAATTCTAAAATAACCAAAAAATAATCGAAAAAATTCAAATAATTATTTTAAAAAAAATTAAATTAACCAAATTTAAATTGAAAAAAAAATTTAAAGATTAAAAAAAACCTAAAAATAATTTTTATAAGTTAAAAATTTTTTAAAAATTTTTTAAAAATATTTCAAATGTTAAAATAACCTAAAAATAATTTTTAAAAATTAAATACCCCAAATTTAAGCTTAAAAGAAATTAATTTAATTTTTAAAAAAAATATTTAAAGTTAGAAAAAAAGGTATTTTCTGACTAAAGGGGGGGAGAGGGGGCGTAGTAAAGTCCAGGTGGGCCGTGGTTGATTACCCCAACACCCACCTCCTTCCCACCCCCTTTTCCCTAATTAAAGCGCATGTCTGTCACGCAATGGCTCACACACACAACAATAATACGCAGCACCTTAGGTGCATGTTGTGTGGGCGTAATTGAGTGGGCGAGTAACAACAACTCCCCAGACTTTGATCGACAACTTTCTTTTATTTATTTCCATTAATAATTTTTTTTTATTTTTCAAATTTATAGAAAAGAAAAAAATATTTTTCTCAGTCTTTTGCACGAGTTGCGTGTCGTGCACAGGTGTGCGTGATGGATTCACACCTCAGGTGTTTGGGAGGTGGTTGTTATTGAGTGGTGTCGTGTCACTTAAGGCAAATTATACGCTGCACCGATAAAATTTATATATATTTTTTCCTTTCGCTTTTTTTTTTTTCTTTTTATTTTATATTTCTCGAAATTAAACATGAAATATTTATTTTTCCTTTTAATGTTTATTTATTTATTTTATTTTTAGGTAAATATCAACTTTTGTAGCTTACTATTTACGTGCGTGTGGCAGTTGCGAGAGTGACCAGTGGCCATTAAACGCTATTACGGTGCACCCCTGATCCATAATACACGTGAAACGAGCGCCAACTCGTGGCAATTAGACGAGATTAGCAGCTGTCCTGTCATCACCACTGGACAAAGCGAGTGGTTTGAGGCGCCATTTTAAACGAGAAGTGGTCATCACCGAATCCCAGCTGACCAGTCGATGTCGAAATGCGATTGCCACCTGGTCATCCTGGGCTTGATCGTTCACCAGTGACCAAAAGCCATTCTTTTTGATGGTTTCCAAACTCAAAAATATTTTTCTCAATTCCCTCGATTTAATTAATTTCTATTTTTTCCAAGTCTCGAGATTAAAAATAATAATCCAATTTTCATAGTGATTAATGATGGGAAAGTTGGGAGGGAAATATTAAGTTGTTAAAGCAGTTTTCTATTTGGGGGAGGGTAAAAAAAAAAAATGGAGTGATTTGTGCGCAATTAATGGTCATGGAACCCCCCTCTGATTTTTTCATTCACCTGAGTCGGTCGAATGGCAGCATTACATCATGGCGTCGGTTTTTAATTCCCTCCTGGGACCGAGTCCCGTGCGTTCATCAGCTGCTCGTTGCTCCCCGAGGTCTCCTCTTGGCCTCGCTTAATACGGTTAGTAAAGAGTAGTTGGATGAAAGCTCGGGTAGTTGCTACCATCGTAAACTGGAATCTTAATGAGTTGTATTGGTCATCCAAAAAGCCTATGGAGCTAAAGTTGTTTATTTATCATTAACACAAACTTTTAAAAATATTTGCTTTTTGTTTGTTGTTTCATTTCGCACTTTAAAGCTCTTAATTAACGTCATTATTTCCTTTTAGATTATTAACGAAGCGGGGAAGAAGTTTTTAATATTTTTTTTTAATTTATAAAAAATTATTTTATAATTAATTTAATTTTTTTTTTCTCATTTTAAAAAAAAATAGGTTTAAATAAAGGATTTTTCAATTATGGATTCAAACGATTACGTATACACCATACAAGGGATTAGCGTTCATTTTCCATATAAAGCGTATCCGTCTCAGATCGCTATGATGGATAAGGTAAATTTTTAAAATTAAATTTTGATATTTGGTGAGACCACACGGGACTAAGAAAAGAGGGGGTTAAAGTTGGGGTAAGGGAAAGGGAAGAACATGGATAAAGGCCAAAGGCCAGTGCGTGTAATGTCATTAGCCTGAGATTGCCCGGCCCTTGTTTAATCTAATTGTACCATTAGTGGCCGCCTGGCAGCTCTGGTCAGTCCAAACATGATTACCAAAAGTAGTAGGAAAAGGGGATATTCGAGATACTAAGAAAATTATTTTTTTTATATTTTTTTTTTTTAAATTCTTTTTTTTTTTAGATTCTCGCGGGATTAAAAAGGAGACAAAATTGTCTTTTGGAAAGTCCGACCGGAAGTGGTAAAAGTTTGGTACTTTTATGCGCAAGTCTCGCTTGGTTAGAACACGAAAAAGGTATTTTTATAATTTTTATAACATTTTTATTTAATTTGTTTTTTTTTAATGTGGAAGAAAAGAAATAAAAAGATAATTAGACCTAATTTATAACCCGGGCAAATTTCTCATGCCTTGGGTGGTAATAACCTTAAAAATTATGGTTTTAGTGTTTTGAATATTTTAGAAATTAATTTATTTATTCGATAATTTTATTCGGTGTTGGGTTTTGCGTGGGTGTCGGATGGTGGCAGCAGCAGCTTGTCCTCGTACGTCTCGTTGAACCCCCTCTGTTTAAAATTCTCGCGTGATTTGAGGCCAAATGGCAAGACGGTAGCGTGTGGTGACATCCGTCGTACATTTTGCCTATTTTATGTTGTTGTTTTTACTCTTTTTTTAATTTTTAAATTCAGCTGCTTGTTAACTCGAATCTCCTCCTTCAATTTCGGACGTGAGAAATATTTTTTTAATTATTACTAGAAACATTTTCCTCAATTTTTTATTTTTTTGAAAATTAAAATGAAAAATGAATTAATTTAACAAAATAATGAACAATTTGTTTTAATTTTTTTTTTTGGGAAATAAAATTAATTTAATGTAATTTTTAATTGGATAAGAAAAAATTAAATTAATTTTAATTAAATAAAAGTTAAAAAAAAATTTTAAATAAAAAAATAATTTTATTTTTATTTTGATAAAATAGAAATTGAAGGAAGTTGTGTTTGCACTGACCAGGTGCAAAACTTAACAATAATTTCGAAGTGATGTTTATGAAATGAGGAAGTTGCTTTTAACGCGTGCAAGGTGCGATGATAAGGGAAAAATTTGTTTGTATTTGCGAGCCAAGGTGCGATCAAAGCCATTTCTCAAAGATACAACATTTACCAACAAAAGAAAAAACACGTACGATTCCCTTTGTTCCATTCTATTTAATTATCCAAATTTCCTCATTACTTTTTCCTTTTTATCTTTTATAACACTAGCAGATGCGCTTTTTCGCAGGTTTGCTGCGCTCGTAAATCATCACCTGATTTTTTTTAAATAATAATAAATAAACAATAAATTAAAAAATATTTTATTTAAAAATTTTTTTTTTTTAAATCGGATAAAATTTCCTCGTTTGTTTGACTCGATTCGCAGTTCAACAGTTGAATTGTAATGAGTATTTAATGCAAAAACACTCGGATATGAGACGATGGTAAAAAGATGAGTCGGTCTTTTTTCTTTGATATCGAAGCCGACTCTCATCTTTTCCTCTCATTTGTCACGTCCAATCATTGTTTGTAAGTCCGGGTGTGGCCTAAATTTTTCTTTTTACAAAAAAAAAAATTTTTTTTTATCTTTGCAAATAGTTGGAGTAAAGTGGAAATGGTTTGTGCGGCGCGCCGTTGATGGCCATGTCCATTTGCCTCACTCTTCTTAATAGTTCAATTACATGCGAAACGAGAGGCGTTAAGCTAATGCACCTTTCTTGTCCACATCTTTACGACCCTCCACCTCCATTTTCTTGTGTTTTGTAGCCGCTATTTTTTTTTATTTACAAAATCTCGACGGTGGCGTAAAATGTGTTAAATATCATCTCGATAAGAAATTTAAAAAAAATATTTTTTTTTCACACTTGGGAATTATTTAAAATAATTTTTTAAATTTTAAATTGAAAAAAGGAAAAGGAAAAAATATTTAAAATTGATGACAATGATAGATTTAAGAGTGTTTTAACACTTGCGGTTTTATTTTTCCTCGTGATTC
>JAQFZU010000228.1:0-36783 GCA_034696185.1 Henia vesuviana | reverse complement strand
TATCGATATTTTAATGATAATTCATAGATATAACTGACACTTACTTGTCACATTCAAACTTGTATATATTTGTGAAAGATTTAGAAGAAAAGCAGAGAAAAGAAATTTGCCACGCATTTTCCAAGTCTCCACGCAATTTATGAACTGCGTTGCAACCTTTAATAATAGGTATCAATCGATTTTATATATTTATGAACTACCGTATTTAATATTTATCATGTCCATAAAAATAGCAAAAAAACCTTGCAATTAATAATCAATTAAAAAAGATATAAAAATAATACCATAACTACATAAGACTATCACAAACTGCATATTCGTAGTCATTAAATTTGTCAGTAATTTCAGAAAAATAGAATTAAAATGACCATATAACTGATTAACATAAAACTTTATTCGTGAAAATAGATGATAGTAAATAGTGAATAATTAAAATATTGTTATTGCTATTAATTACAGAATTTAATTAAGAAAAATAATAACTTTTATAAGGAAACGAATTGTTAGAGAATGACGAAGAATGAGTCGGTAATTCTTTAATACTTTTAATTCTTTCAATTTCAGGGCGTGTCAGTTCTTGAACTCTAATTTTTGATTTCTTTGATTCGGTTAAACGGAATAGCCATTCAACTCCCAAAGCAGCAGCTGCAAACAATGATGCTCCAGCCAACAATAGATATAAACTAACGACTTTCTTGAATCCCAATGGTTTAACACTGTCAGATGAACAAAAGTTAATTTTATCCCGCTGATATGCTGAATATAAACGAGCGATAATTCCACCTTCAACCAGTTTGTCGATACTAAATAAAAGAAAATTAATAAGATTAAGAATCTCAATTTAACAGTTTACATATTCAATGCAGTAGATGAAAATTTCAACTTTCATTCTGAGGCCTACTCTCAGAAAAATAAATATAGAAGAATACAAACGGCAACATTTCTCATCTCATTAGGTATGGGTTGCAGCTGGTCTCTATTTGAATACCTTTTATACCCATTTTTCTAAGAGTGCAGTGGATAAGTCCAATATACAATTCAGCTAACAAGTAAGTTTGACTTTATATTATGTAACTTTGTCTAGTATCATGTACTAAGCAAATAAACAATGCAGACTTTCAAGTGCGACTTTCTTAGTGTGATTTCTCATAAAGTTTAGCTTATTTCATCCACCATCTAGTGAACTAATGGTTTAACTATTAGTCCAATAAGTTGGATGATTATGTTAATGTTTTCTGCTTAACTGGAGCAAACAGTTCTATCTTACCAGCATCAATTCTATTAGAAATCTGTTGTGAAAACACATGTGAAACTACTTTAACAGCAATTAGTTAAATTCTAATAAATGTTCTGATTAGTAATGCGACCTAAATCAAATAAAACTTACTATTTATTGAAAGTTTCTGCGTACAAGAACCCTTTTTTGTATGCCATATGATAGCTATCGGTGAATAAATCTTCACTTGAGATATCAAAACTGCAATTATTGCCTAGATAATATGTAGAACTTTCCTTAGGATTGAGAAATACATAGTTTTGTGTATAGGCAAGATTTAAGCCGGATCTTGTATCATCTACTAAGTTTTCTGAATCATCTGCAATTCGTTGCCATATTTTATAATTTATGTTCGATTTATCTGTTTCGTCCTGAAAAAATAAAGAAAACGACAATTTCTAATTTATATCTCAATTCTGATACTAAATATGCAGAAATTATTCTCGTGCTAAATAATTTCAGCTGATAAATAATCCTAAAATCATGTAATGGCATTCTCATAAATAAACAATAAAACCAAATCAAACTTTCTTTTTGCTCACCATTTTCCCTACTTTAATTTCTACAAATCATCATTTTGGAAAAAGTGTAGTTTACAACGTACCTTAAAAATGTCAACATTATTGGTATCTCTGATAACACCAATTTTATAGCTTTTATCTTTGTAAACATCTTCCAAAGACTCAAACAGCTTTTTATTTTCCTGTATAGTTAAAAATGATGTGAAAACCGATGTGTAACTTGAAAAAATAATAACAAAACTAAGATACACTGTTACAAAAATGATTTTTCCCGATACTTCTCGCGGTTCGAGTTCAGTTCCTAAAATAAAAAAAAAATTGAAATTGATCAAAACATTGAAAGAAATAATTCAACCGAACCTTGTTGATTGAACCCATTATAAACAGCGAGAAAACAGTCAAATAATCCAAACTGATCTTTAACCTTAGTCAATTGTACTGGATCTGAAGTTGTTTGCAATGCACTATTAGGACTAATACGGTTTGTTATATACAGAAGAACTCCAGAAACAATTATGCTGGCAGTAACCAAAATCCAAATTTCCCAACCAAATGGGATAATATACAGTCGAAAGTGGTATTTTTCGTCAGGTATTTTATAAATCATTCTTAAAGTACCGGATGATATTTTAGTCGAGAATTCAGCTACTTCTTTGCGGTCCCGGGTTACAGACAGGTCGGCAAGTGCCACATCAGCATCCTTAAATTGGAATAAATATGAAACTTGTAATTAATAAATTAAAAATTTCAGTTTAAACACAACATAAAATGTTTTAATCAAATACTGTATTTCCAAATGGGTTACTTCTACATAACAAAGTGATTGTTGAAAGAGAACTAAAAAAATCCTTAAAGCCCATAAATCAAACCTCATTGCATTGAGCAATAGGATTTTAATACTGACAAAATGCAATGTAAATTAATGTTATTGATATTTTTGAATCTTTTGAATCTTTTGAAATCTCAAATACATTTTCCCGTTATTTCAAATCCTTCCAAGCTTGGAATATAATCTATGAACTAAAAGCATATTTGGAAATCTATACTTCTTGAAAAGATCATTACAGTAAAAAACCAAACTAACCAAATTTAACCTAAACTAAACAGCTGCTAAAACAATAAAATTTGAAGAAACACTAGGTGCATTCAAAATCTAAAATATTTTTGTGCTTTAGTTGATTTTTTGTTTTATCCCATCTATCTGAATAGGAAATAAACTAAAACAACTAAATTCAAAAAAATTTTAATTTTGACTGTAAAAACCTTCTAATGTATATTAGAAGCATTAAGACAGCTCAATAGCAGTGATATTGAGTTTTTCCAAATTTAGTTTGCTATTACAGCAATTAATAGTATGTTATTTTAATACAAACTTCATCCTGT
Organism: Henia vesuviana; assembly: GCA_034696185.1. NCBI lineage: Eukaryota > Metazoa > Arthropoda > Chilopoda > Geophilomorpha > Dignathodontidae > Henia > Henia vesuviana. The sequence continues at coordinate 33,603 of JAQFZU010000228.1, read as the reverse complement.
AATGCTCTAAATAATCCGTTCCAATTTCCTTTGTTATTTTTTACACCGTAAGCTTTCTCAACTTTCAATGAAAATCTAAGAAAAAATTTCTATGTAATCTTTCTGAAAAATTTGGAATAAATACCACATACGTAAAATTCATTTCTTTAGCTAAAGTTTTTAAGAGCTGGCCATAGAAACCTTCCAGTGTTTCATTTGTTGGTTCTTTGCCTTTTTTAAAGGTAACGTATGGAGGAGCCTAATAAATATGACATTTGAAATTAAATAAAATTTTAGTAAATAATCGAATTTAGTACATAAATTGTTACAACACGTATGTGTACACCATCGAGTTTCCTCAGCATGTTTGGAAATGTGTTTTTTAAACGCAGTCGTTTATTCATATTAAACCACGATCCAATTTCACTGTATTGTACTGATTCACCAGACTGTATTGAATATACTTCGTACAGTTCCAATGATAACGCTTTAGGAGTAAATTGACCAACTTCCTTCTAAAAAAAATAATTAATTAAATTCTAAATAACTGGTAATTAAATTAAAATATTTACATTTTGATTTAAAATTTTACTATTATCAATGTTTGAACAACTTATTGATTTCTGATCTGATGGTATCCACAGAAGTGCTGCATTGTGGGGTACAATTGCATCCTAAAATATAATAATTACATTATTCGGAAATGTTGCCATTTTTTAGTGTTTAGAAACATAAAACTTATTTACATTACTATTCGATGTAGTTGCAATAGCGACATGAGCACTGAACGGTATCTCTATATCCCTTAATAATGTTTCTTTTGTTGTATCCGTTAAAATAATCCATGACTGCGCCATGATTAACAGTTTCGATTCCTTAGCTTTTTTCAATAGATTTTGAGTATTCTTTGGTGTACATAAAACAAAGAAATTAACTCCTTTGTAATTTTTTCTAGTCAGATTGAAAGTGATGTCTGGAGAAACGATTTTTGCTGACAATAATTGACGCTCTAATTCCCTTCTTACCAATACTATAATGCAAAAAATTTATTAAAAATTTAATTTGCAATATTTATTATAATCTTTTATTACTTGGTTTGATATCCGTAATTATAACGATTTTGATTCCACTTAAAATTATCATCATATCTTTTATAAATCGAATGGAATCGTGCAAATTAGAACGAACCGTTGCTTTATCATAGCCACCAAAACACCCAGTTTGATATTCGTGTTTTTTATACGCGAGTCCAATCGATTGAAAGAAATGTATCGCTTGATGAGCCATTTCGCAAGTGAGGTAAAAAGATGTTGACGCAATTTCATTTTTAGATGCGAGTTCACATGCTATAATAAACGTGTAAATATCTTAAGTGAGGTAATAAATTCATAATTTACTTGATTGCATTATTTGAAACAAGCTCCCACATTGGAATAAATCAATTGGATCTTCTGGAGGTATCTTGATACTAGTTAATTTCGATATTGATTCTTGATTAACTTCATCGGATAAAGTATTACAGTCTTCCTTGAAAACTATATAAACATAAATATAATTATTTAAACATCATCTTATAAATGTATGATATTAATAATTGATTTAAAAAAATATTTTACCTGTTGCTAATATCGAAAAAGTCAATAGTTAATTATATCTACATTATTCTTAAAAATTTCAATTAATTTTTTTGCTTTTGCAGTTTAGCCTATTGGTTTTTCAATTTGCATTTGCCTAATAGATAGATAAACTTTAACACACTTTTTATTTCGTTTGTAATATTGATCTGCAAACATTTTTCACTTGTATTTTAGTAGTTTTTGTAGCTGATGTCAAATTGTCAGTTTACTATAACAACATTGATACCAACAGATACTAAACATACCTGTTGATAGCATAAAATTAACATTGAAAATTTATGCTTTTCAATTATTTTAATTAAAAATATTTTTTTACGGAGATGAATTCATAAAAAAATTATGTACTTAATTTGTAATATTTATAAAAATGTAAATTTGATTATTTAATTACCTTTTCCTGAAGAAAGATCTCTCAAGAAGAGCAACAGTAACAGGAAATGTTGATAAGCGATACGAGTTGCCATAACTGCGAAAGACAATATGAGCCTCTGGGTTTATGAGTTTATCAAGCGACTTATTGATTAAACTCCTCCCTTACGCTCCGAATTGATCTAAAACTTGTTTGTTGCAGTCAGTGGTGACATTATCAACTCGGTTTTTATGATCAATTATCCGACCTTGAAATTCTCATTATTTTTTATATAAAAATGTAAAAATTTGTATCTCTTATATTGTAATAAAAATAACAAATTAAATTCACAAACGCGTGCAAATATGATGACAAATTTCTTAATTTTATTATATCTATGAATATTTTATATTCATTTTAATTTATGGTTTGCATCGTTCTAAGAAACGTGGATACAAGCAGACATCACGAATATGATAACGATTAGTTAACCAAGTAAGAAATCGTTCGAGACCAAGGCCGTAACCACCATGAGGACACGAGCCGAATTTTCTCTGTTATAACAATATTGACTCAAGTAAATAAACTTCCATTTTTCCTTTATCTAAATTAACATCTTACCTGGTCGGTATACCAATAATATGGAGTGGGATCGATTTCGACACGTTTGTAACCATTGAGTAGTTCGTCCGAATCAGTAATCCTCATGGAACCACCAACAATCTCTCCAACTCCAGGCAACAAAACATCAACCTAAATTTCTCTCGTTTAATTCAAATAATATTAAAACTAGTTAAGCACTCACTGATTCAGTCAATTTGTTATCCTCTGCACATCTTTGCATGTAAAAAGACTTAATTTCGACTGGAAAACGGCATAACATAATTGGTTCGTTGATTTTGTCAGTCATTTTCCTCTCTGGCATTTCCGGAATGTCCTAAAATTTTAATGTTTTAGAATTTGAATAAATTTAATGTCAAATCAATTACTTCTCCAAATTCATAAAAACTGCCATCTTCTTTTGTAATTTCATTTTCCTTTAAGTATTTAATAGCTTCGGCATAATCCAAGCGTTTAAAAGGACGTTTTGGTGGTTTAAAATCCTGATTTTGAAAAATATTTAACAAGAAATAATCAAATTAATGTCATATTAATCGTACGGGATTGAGGTCGTATAACAACGATGCATATGGAGATTTCAAAACTCGCTCAACAACATCGCAAACCAAAAATTCCAATCGGTCAAGAAGGTCATTGAATGTAATAAATGGACATTCAGCTTCGATATGGGTGTATCTAAAATACGTATTTAGTATAAACAATTTGACTTTTAAGTAATTAGATTACTCGGCTAAGTGACGTCTGGTTCTGGATTGTTCTGCTCGATAAGACTGAGCTACACAAAAAACATCACCCAATGCTGGAATTGCAGTTTCCAAGTAAAGCTGAGAACTTTGCGTTAAATATGCTTCTTCACCGAAATAATCAAGTTTAAACAGTGTTGATCCACCTTCGACTTGTGTTTGAACTAAAGTAGGTGGTGAAACCTGTAATAAAAATTAAAAATAAATATTTTATTAAATTTTTAACCCCAAACAAATACCTCGAAATATCCTTCACTAAAATAATGATCACGGAATGCTTGCACAACAATTGATCTGAGTTTTAAAATTTTTGATGTCTGAAATCAAATATTATTTTATGTAAAATAATTCAGTTTTTTGTTAAAACTTACATTTTCTCCTCTAATCATCATATGCCTGTTATCTAATTGTACATCAACGTGTGCTTTTTCATTCAAAAGTGTCTCTGCACCTCCCGCAGGTGCCGCACCAATTAATTCCCAAAAAGTGACTGATAATTCATGACCATCATAAGCCTGTGAATCAAATAAAAGCAATAAAACGTTTGGTCAATATATTTTTAAGCAAATAATACAGTTTTTCCTTCGGGTAATTCTTTTATAACTCCGTAAACACAAATAGCCGATTCTTCGGCAAGAATTAATGCTTCGTACGTTTGACATTGAACATTGGTCATAACACATTGAAGAAATCCCGTTCCGTCACGAAGAATAACAAACATTAAAGCTTTTCCTGATGAAATAGAAAATAATTTTTTTAATATTTGTCAATTAATAAATTTTCTAATGTACCTTGGCGTCTTATATGATGTATCCATCCAAATATTTTAACATTTTCTCCTCTTCGTTTGATACCGTCTCGAATTTTGATTTGTTTCGACTCATCTAAATTTGGATCTTTTTCCATTTTAATTTGCTTTGCATCTTCTAAATTTTTCTCTCGTCTTTGACTGTCCTCTTCGATTTTTTTCATGTTTTCATTTTTCTTGTATTCTTCTCTTTGCCACATTTTCTTCACTTTCTTAATTTGACTTTGTGAGACGGGCATCCATTCCTGAAATAATTTTTATTTTTAATATTTCAAATCGAATTCGATTTTATTTTATTTTACTTCTTCTTCCTCCTTGGTTTTATATTCCAAGAATTCTGGAAAAGGTTCTTTTCTAGCGTGGCGCATGGCCTATAAAAATAGATGATATTTTCATGAATTTCACGATTTCATGAAATTAAATGAATCTTACTTCAAGTAATGTTTTCAATGGCTTATCCTTAGTCCCATCACCTGTTTCATCACTTCCAGTTTTCTCCGAAATATATAGTGTCATTTTCACTACTTGTTCTGAACGATTGAATCAAAACGCTACTCTTCGGCCTTTTAACGGAAGTCTGAAACCTGCTGATGCAATGCAATGCAACGACCTAAACACCACGAAGGCACAAAGCATGCGTGGCTTTTCACAACAATCGGCATTTGTTTATTTTGTTAATTGAATTTACAGTTGTACTTAGAAATTATTAAATGCTTAAAAAAAAATTTAAATTTATAATTACATCAATCAATCAACAATTTTTATACACGAATACACATGGAATCTGTATTAATTACCGATAGATGGCTCTAATGTTCCCTATTTCTATTCATCTAATGGCCCTTCTTGGTCCCGAAAACAAAATAAACTTGTAGAATAGACAAAACTTAACTAATAGAAATTAAATCTTTATAGATTGCTTTCGGGATTTTGAATAGTCAAGCCGAGATCGAATGGAGCAATCGAAGCTTACATGCAGATTATTCGGTACCAATACTGTTGAATGTAAAGAAGAAGGCGATGAAGTAATCACGTTTAGTGATATATTTAATTATTTTGAATTTAATTTAAATTTAAATTCTCATTACAGAAATTGGAAAGATTTTATATTACGTTTAAAAATTTGATATCGGGTTTATCGGAGAATGAAGCTCACGACACATTAAACGGCGCGGTTTGTAACAGATTTTACTTTAACTGAATGAAAATTAATAAACCAAATTACAGGTTAGCAAAGATAGTCAAACTCATGAAGAAATTTCATTAGGACTGCTTGTAGGAATTCTATCGGAATCACAGTCAGCTGCTCGAGTAATAAACGAAGTTATAATTCTAATATTTAGGATTTAAAAATATATTTACATAGTATTATCGAGACCTGACATTTATTTCAAGAGATGGTTTAGCGCTTATTTTGACCCGTTTAAATCAACTGATCTTAGAACGATTTCCTAAACTTCAAGATACAGCCAGATCTCAGGTAACGTAATTACAGAATAAATGCAATTTTTTTTTCATATAAATTAAATTATTTAGGTTATTTGGCTATTGAAAGAGATGATTAAAAACAATGTGGCTGGAGTTGATGGTTGCTGCTCGAATATTGTGAGACAAATTGCAGGTGGAGATGTATCGCAGAAAAATGTTTGGCTTGCTGAAAATATGCTTGATATTTTTATCGAAAATAGGTTTGAAATATTTGAAGTTAACCGTTAATTATTTGATTAAAATTTGGTTTTTTTGTAGAAATTGGTTAGATAAATTTTCATTGTTGTGGGCCACAGTTGTCTATACCTACTTACGATTAATAGTTGATCATGGAAGTCCAGCATTGCTTGGTTTACGTCAACGTGAAGTGGATTTAATAATTTCCCTTATTCGAGAAAAAGTATTTTAATTGTAAAAGAAATTGAAACTTATTTGAAAAGTCGTTTTGAATATTTAGTTTTCAGAGTGTATGATTATAGGCAGGGATTTCGTACGGTTATTACAAAACGTAGCTCGGATTCCCGAATTTGATAAATTGTGGAAAGACATTTTGCACAATCCATCATCTCTTTGTCCAGGATTCACGGGTAAATATTTGAAAACGGAAAGAAATTGATTTATTTTGTAAAAATTATTAATTATGTTAGGATTGCATCAGTTGATGTCGAAAAGAACATCGAGGAGGTTTCTATTAACACGTTTAACACCAGATATGGAAAAAAAAATTTGTTTTTTGGCATCACAAGTGCGGTTTGGTAATCACAGACGATATCAAGATTGGTTTCAAAAACAGGTAAGTAATTAACAAGTAAAAAACCTTGCATTAATAATTTTTAAATATAGTATTTAGCAACACCTGAAAGCCAATCACTTCGTTGCGATTTAATTCGCTTTATTATCGGTGTCATTCATCCAACAAATGAATTATTATGTTCCGATATCATACCTCGTTGGGCCGTTATTGGATGGTTATTAACAACTTGTACATCAAATGTAGCAGCATCTAATGCAAAATTATCATTATTTTACGATTGGCTTTTTTATGATCCGGAAATTGATAATATTATGAATATTGAACCAGCTATTTTAGTTATGCATAATTCGATGAGAACTCATCCTGCAATTACAGCAACATTGCTCGATTTCTTATGCCGTGTAAGTGTTAATTATTTTGCATAAATACAAAAACGTTTTTAACTAATTTTTATTAAAAGATCATTCCGAATTTCTGCCCAGTGTTGGTGGATAAAGTTCAGCAGGGAATTTATACATCATTGAAACAAATATTGGAGAAACGAGTTTTGCCGTTAGTATTAATTTAATAATTAATAATTAATATTTAAAAAAATTAAAAAATTGAATTATTTTCTAGTTCATTATCACCACTTTTCGACAGTACAAAATTGGATAGAGAACTCAGACTGATGATAAGAGAAAGATTCTCCGATTTTTGTTCAAATGTTGAAGTCATTAAATTGGAGGACCCATTAACAATGCAGAGAGATGCTGATATAACTGACCCCACTCAGAATTCCGAAGCAATTGCGATAAAAGATGGTCCTGAATTTAGTGATGATGAAGATGACATTCCGTTGGGTAATTGGATTAAATTGAGGATTATTAATTAAAAGATTAAATACATTTAATTTCTTTCTTCAGCTAAAGTTCGGCTTCGGGAAATGAAATTTAAACCCATTAAAGAAACACCTAAAAACGAAATAGTCGACATTTCTGAATATGTCGATCAGTTAGAAGATGATGTGAAAAAATATATTCTACAACTTCAAGGAGAAAAGTAAAATAAAATTGATTTTTATTTATAAAAAGTATTAAATTCAATTCATTCTAGCGATAACGAATCTCGCTGCGAAATAATGGAGAAATTGGTACAAGCAGTTATACAAGAAGAGGAGTTTGATCAAGAGGCTGCATCGATTGTTGCCACGTGTTTGTGCGCTTTACTTCGTAATCAGTTGGAACAAAAAGTTTTTCCTGAAGAAATAGATGACGAGTTATTTATCAGTTTTAAATTTTTATGAATATGAATATTTTATATTGTTTTTCTCTTTTTAGATCGATCGAAGATTCCATAGGAACCCCGCTGTTTGTCATGTTTCGCAATTTATGCCAAATGCCTGAAGAAGATCCATTGAGGCAACCAATTTTGATGCTATTAGTTGAATTTTATAATCGACAACCGAAATTAGGTTATCAGTTGCTATATTTTCTCAAAGCGAGTAAAATTAATGATAACAAAATGACAACTTATCGGGATTTCTGTAAAACTTTGGAAGGAAAAGGACTCGAGTCGTGTTTGTTACACGATTTAAAGGTAGTTTAGTTAGTATTTCGTTTGAATATAATAAAAATGGTTAAAATCTTATAGTTATGTCAGGATGATGATATTCGCTTGTTTTGTTATTTGATTCCTGATATTTATAGTCAAGTAAGAATTATAATATTATATTTGAAATTAATTAATTTATGTAATTAATTATCAGTTTCCAAATATCGCCCTTGGTAATCCAGAATTACTCAATTTAATTGTTGCGTGCATCGATTCGAGTCAGTTACAAGAACTCATATGTATTATTCTGCAAGGAAATTTAGTCATGTTTCGCAAGGATTCTTTTTTGTCGATATTAAGTTGGTTTTATTTGTTCTGAATAATTAAATTTGCATTAGTCGTAGTTGAAATTTTTTTTTTTGATGTTTCAGATGCAAGTTTGGAGTGGGAAACATTTGAACAATATTGTTTATGGCAATTAATCGCTGCTCATAACATTCCTGTTGATTACGTATTACCAATATTGCCAAAATTAGAATTTACATGTGAGTTTGAATGTTATAATTCAATTTGATTATTAAATTTAAACTTTTTTCATCAAATATAGCTCATGCGGAAGCATTAACAAGTATATTATTGTTACTTAAACAAGAAAAGTGAGTTAAGCAAATTCATAAAACTTAATAAAAATTTTTATTATTTTTTTTTAAATTGATTTTAGACCCACAGCCGACTTGGTTAAACACATAATGTGTAGAGAAGTGAAACGGCAAGACTTTTTTGTTGTTTCAGTTATGAAATATTGGGCGCAAGAATATGAAGAAAAATTAGCAGAACTAATTGCATCTCAATTAAATAAGTCAAACGCTTCACCAAATAAAAGAAAAAGACAGCAAGGAAATAAAACTCAAGCACCAAACATTGAACAAACGCTTGCGCATTTAGATCAGCTCAGGCATAACTGCAAACAAACTTCATGTAATAACTATTAATTTAATTGAATACAAACTAACAAACTTTCATATTCACTTTAGTTTTTGGTCAAGAAATAGTACAGCAAGCTTTGCAACAAATACAACTCTCAAGCAGTGAAGCACTTAAAACAAAATACAGTGATTTGTTCACTTTAGCCGAAGATGTCGAGGAAACTAGAACTGTGCATACAAAATTACGTGGAAATAGAAAAACAACTAAAGGTGCAAACAGTAGAAATAAACAACCAGCGTGTTCAGATATAAGCGACGAAAGCAGTGAGGTATTTAATAATCAGTGATTGTATATAAAATCACTGAAATAAAATGAATTTTTATTTTTTTAGGAAGATGAAATTGTGAAACCGAAACCAGCTAAAAAGCGAAAACGAGCGGCTCAAATGGACTCTGATAGTGATTAATACATTGAGATTTTTCATTGAGATTTTCATTATTTTAAAATTATGAAGCAATTAATAATTTTTAGTGATTAAGCAAGAAGACTTATGAATCTTCTGCGTAAGTGATTTTAGAGAAAATGAAGTTTGAATGAAAAAAATGTTTTTATTATAATTTCAAGTATTTTTTTTTCGTGGTTAAATTCTAACTTTATTCTGTATAATTGTATATTGCCTAATTAAAAAACTTGTAATAAAACAAGTTATATGCAAAACTCGATAAATTCGAACAATAAGTTTTCACGTCGTTATCACGACATTGTTTAAAACTTTTGTCCACTTATTCCATTCTTAATTTTAAATCCTTTTTTTCGTATGATAACCACATGAATTTTGAAATGCAGAAAGTCTCACCCAGAATATCTGAAATAGGATTTTACCGAGCTGGAAATCGGGGCGAAGAGGTAAATAATATAAATTTTCAATATTTGATGCTTATTTCGATGTATTTTTAGGAGTTGGTCAGTCATATTGACGATGATGATCCTGAATATATAAAGCGGGGTCACAAATGCTTATTAAGTGTAGAACCGACAGCACTGGAAGATTACCAAACGGTTTACCACGATGACTATAGGCGCCATTGGCACGATAAGAAAAAATTAGGCACGTAAATTTTATTAAAATACTATGAACTCTATTATGCCATTATTTATTTAGGACTTAGAGAAGATCTTATGGAAAGATTTGTATATGATAAAGTGATGTAAGTAAAATAAGATCATTAATTAACATTTCAAACCGAACATAAAGGTTTCAGGCGAGAGAGTGAGAGAAAAAAACGTTTTCAGACTCCACCTACCGAACTTAATTACACGTCTGAAACACATGCGAAGTTCAATGCCAATGGCTTTAAGTCACAATCAGAGTCTCCAAACAAACTGGTTAGTTATAATGATTTTTTTAAATATTTGTGAAATTTATCAATTTTAACTGCGAGGTAGGAAATGCCTGTTGCATCGAAATGGATAACATTTTGGAATGAAAATTACAAATCGATCCCAAAAACAAAAATTGGTAATGATAAATCCTTAAAAAGAAACAGCAATTTTTCAAAACCAATTCAAGAACGATTGGCTGAACAATTTATGTAAACTTATCAAATCAACTGTAATAAACCGAAAAACGAATGGAGAAACTGAAATAACTTTATTTTATGGAAATTTCGGTTTATCAGAATTTCTAACAGAATTTACTACTTTTGGAATTAATGAAAATTATGATGGATTTGATAACCTATTCTGTTTACATTGATTTGTGTAAACTGCAGTTATCAATTTGTTTGTAGATTATTTTGCGAATAACTAAACAAATGAAATTATAACACAATGAGTATGAATTGAGCAATAACCAATTTTCAATTCAACTATTGATTAGATTAATATTTATTCCATGTAAAAGCGAACCTGCAATCATAGATGATTAAATCTGTGCCAAATTCCAATATAGTAAACCAATGTGAATTTCCAAATCAAATAGATTTCTAATCTTGTAAATTAATTTTTCATTATTATATAGTTAAAATCATAAAATGATAGATTTGAAGGAAACAATGGAGCTGTAATCTACACGATAAAACACACTGCTGCAAACATTCGAAGAGTTCTCAATACCGAATACAGAGAACTAAGTCTGTAAAATGACAATAGATATTGGATATAACACGTGTTAATTGGTTAGTGCAAATTAATTATTAAAATTTAAATTCAGTACAGGACCAAAGAATTATTTTAAACATTTTAATCAATAAAGTATTTGAAACAATGGAATAAATTGTTGAAATATTTCAACGATTATTGAGAATATTGCGATTTTATTCTTGAAAATTCGAGATTAGATTAAATTCATACGTGTGAATTCTCGGCGTGAACTTAGCCTTAGGTTGTAACACGTAATTTATAAAACATTCAAAATTCCTACGTGCCTTCCTTGTCAATATAATTTCGCAATTTAAATTACATTAAAGCAATTAAATTGGCAGTTGCTTATAATATTAAATCAATATTTTTATTTGGATAATTCCAAAGGTACGAGTTTAGTTGGAATTAAATGACGCAAATTTTAAGCATTCATTGAACCTGATTTTAATATATGGTTTTGTGGATGGCAAATGTGTGCAACATTGCGAAAATCGCTTTCAAACGACTGATTCTTGTTGTTATGAAATTGGTACAATTTGAAAGAATTCCACGAGGGGATCAGAAATATATGCAACAGCGTGAAAATCGCATTTGAAAACCCGATTATTATTAAATTTATTGTAGAACAAATCGGATATGATTTTCGGATTTTTATACAAATCGGGTCTTCAAATGCAATTTTCGAGTTGTTATGCATATTTCCTATCGCTTATCATACGCTTTTTGAAATATGAGCGTTTTCGCGTGGTATTAATTTCAACAAGACCCTTAAATGAAATTTTCGCGTTTGAAATCATCTAAATAAGAGCTATTTGTCACACAATCCACTAGAATCGTGGTTATAATTTTCAAAAAAAATCTATATTCAAAATCAGTAAAATATTTCAACTGATCTCATGCAAATTTAAATCACTGCAATCGGGCGTCATCTTTTGGTAAGATTTGAAACTTAAGTATTTTGATTTTAAAGTATTTTGATTTTAAATTTACATTAATCGATTTAGGAAGACTAAAAAGCAGTAATGTCTAATGTGCTAGAAGCAAAATAATATTGAAAAATTAAAAACTAAATATTTATTCTAGAAAGAACAAAAATATGAAGAAACCGGTAAAAGTAATAAGCAAAAAAAATTTCTCTATCAGATTGAAACGAGACCTCCAAATACGATATAAAGAGATCTGTCAAAGCCAGGAGAGCTTCTCGATTCGATCACACACTTTGTTTATTTTCTTTTCCGATATTTTTCCATACCGATCAATTTTGCCGATTAACTGACATCCGCACATGCCATTTTTTATTTACTTCTTTTCCTACTTCATTAAAATAAACAAACGCAGTTAATCAACCGTTTATCGAAGAACGAGCTGAATTTGACCTTCAAGTTCAATTACCAGTTGATTTTGATAGTCAATTTGGAATTTTTGAATTTGGACACGAAACAAGCACAGTTAGCCCCAAAATAACATGTTGTGCATAGTGCTCTCCTGAGAAATACCTTCTCCTCCTCCAATATCCACACAACACGATAGACTATATGCAAACGGTTGAAAGGAAAAAAAAAAAAGGAGAAAAGCATTCAGTTGATAGCAGTAAGATTCGGAGTAAAAACCCACCCCTTTGGCACTAAAACGGAAACATTTGGAGTGATGAACGATGCAGTAAAAGTGACGATTTCTTCGCACTCGCCTCTATGCAATTTTTCAATTGAAAGCCCTGGGTCCATTCTATTTTATGTGCGAAAATGACAGTGGAGGAAGAATATGATAGAACAGAGATAATTATCCTCTACTTGGCTCTTAATGATTTTTGGCACATCACTGGAAATCTTTCTTAGTAAGGGAAAAAATCAATATTCAAATAAGCTGTAACGAGGGAGAAAAACCTGAGAAAATTCTTTCTCAACTTTTATTTTTCGCATTAAAATATAATTTTTTTTTTTTGTAATATATAATAAAGTTAGTCATTAAATAAAAATGAGTTCAAGTTAAGTGAGATGTGAAAGGGAGGAATAAAAATATTTTACGAGAGCTTTAGCATGGCTTTTTTGAGGTTGACATGCGTTTTTGTATTCTGCCTAAGTAGTGTGAAGGGCGAGGGATAGAAGCTTTTTCGCTATTGCTGGCCTGGGGTGAAGTTAGGCGCAAAACATACGCCGAGTAAACAGTCCGCAGAATTGCAAATCTGCCGACGGATATCGGGGCTTACGATTACGTCGACTGGAGCCCACTCTCAAATCCAATAACAAGCTGGGTAGCAACACATTCGAACAAGAGGAAAAGTATATTGCAATCAAGTTAAAGTAGAGTATCACTACTCTCAGCTTCGGGATGTGAATTTCGAGTTGATTTCCGAAAACTTATTTATAACTTGGATTTTTTTTTTTTTTAAGTTTTGGAAGTTTTTGAGTAAGAAAAAAAAAAGAAATTATCAGCTTTAAAAACCAGAGGAAAACAAGTTGCAATAGTTTTGCAGAAGTAATTTCACAATGTGTCACGAACATTTCTTATTCACAATAGTACACTTTTCTTTCCTTCTGCCTGGCTTGATTTATGAAACTTGGAAAATGGGCAAACAAATATATAGTACTATTCAAATAAACAACAAATTTCACACTTATTATTTTCAATTTGATTTAATTTTTTTTTCAATTTTACAACTTCAACATTTTTCAATGATTAAATGATAATCAAATAAAAGATTTAAAATGTTTGATAAATTAAAAATAAAAATGTCAGATTTGATATTAAAAAATTATTTCTAATTATAACTTTAAAAAAAAAAATTTTTTTAAATAAAGAAAAAAATGTTAATTACAATGTCAAACAAAGCAAATATTAAATAAAAAATAAATTAAACATCACCGCAATCAGTTCCAACTAAAGTATACAAATAATTCAAAAAAAAAAATTTCTTACAAATTAGATTTTGACAGTTAAAAAAAATATTAAAAATCAGCACAAATTTCATCAACATCACTGCCTGCAACAATTATAAAAAGTTCTAAAATGCTTGTTTCAAGCGCTCGAATAAAAATAATATAAAAGGTAGATTTCCCAAGCGGAAATCTTTTCTAAGCACATTGAGTAAACTATAACTGTAGGCAGTTTTCGTTATGATGGAATTCCTCACGAGCATGCACAAATTTCTCTCGCACAGCTGTAAAAATCAAATAGTTGGTCGCGAGACCTTGGGATTAAAGCTGATGGCGCAATGGCGCTTTAGGGGACCTTGGGGATGATGACCCATAGGGTACTTGTATATATGGGAGCATGGAATTGCATCGAGATCACTTGTGTTTGATAAGAGGAGCTACCCGTTAATGTTATAGGCGGAATGGCAAAACACAATGGAGCACTGCTACTTTCTAAATGAGCTTGGCAATGGATAGAGCATTTCCGTTCGTCTTTGTCTCCATTCGAATTATCCAACCAAAAGTTTTAGCTTTGTACACATTTGAAACAATGTTTCAGTTTTAAAGGCTTATAGCATAATTTAATATATATAAAACCAATAAAATACTTGTTATGGGATTAACTAAAATATAAATTTGATACAATTTAGCCTTAAACTGGGTAAATAATAGGATAAATAATGGTGAGGTGAACGAGTCAATCGCCATGTGTTGCGCGAACAAACAGATGGCAAAGCAATTTCAACATTATGTTAACGACCATTTTCGAATGTGATAAGCAAGTGAATTTACACTGAATTGTTCTGGTTTTTTATTTTTTTTTTGTTTTTTAAAATTGGTTTACGAGATGATGTTAGTTGGGAATTTTGATCGTCGTAAGACACTTTTCCACTTTTAATCCAAGTTGGAATGGAAATAAATTTGTTCGGAGCGTGGCTTTATTCTTCTAATCACACACGGCAAACTGCAGCCTGCGGAGTTGTTAGAATAATGACGTTTGAAGCATCAAAGTGGTGCTCTGCATTCAGCAGACGTATTTTTACATCTGTTCTGCACACGATAACTTCCTCTGATAAACTTGGCAAATTCTTTGTCGTAATTGCTCAAACGATTTGTTCCGTTTGCTAACTGCTGTCTGCCCAACAGCAACGATCGTTATCTCGTGCATTTTCACTTAAGACACGTTTTCTTTTCGGTTTTACTTACGATCGGTTCAATAAAAAACACTCGAATAATGCATTTAAACTTGAAAATAAAAGAAGACGGACGTAAATTTTACCTTTTTTCTTAACCACCTTTGGGACATGGAGGCTTAAAAAAGTAGTTTTCAAAATCAATAGGAGTTCTTAAATAAATCTTTTCACTGAAATTTAAAAAGAAAAAAGAATTCAACCATAAAATAGATAAAAAGAAGAAAATTAAATAACGAGAAAACGTACAAACTTTGTTTTAAGAGATAAAATAATATGTAAAAACGAGGAAATTAAATTCAAACTTAAATAATTTCTCCAAACACGGGGTAATTTAAGGAGAGAAACAACTTTTGTGTCGATAAACAGTATAGCGTAACCAGACTTTTGACCGAAGCAGCCAATTTGTCCACGTTTACTGTCAGATAATGCAATCATCATCTTTAATATCTGGCCACCTGCCCAGAACCGGTGCCAAATTTCATTGCCCGGTCAATAACAAGTACGAAGCAGACATTTTTCTATTCCATTACAAGACATGTAATGAAGGCGGTGCGGCATCGGTTCATCAGTTCGGTTGCAATGTGATGATCCTTTGCCTCTTTTGTGTCCACGAAGCTCGGATCCCAGCAAAGACGTCAATGGAGCGTAGAGATGCTATGGCCCATGAGAAAAGGCAAAGATTTCTTCGCACTAAACAGCCAAACGGAAGCCACTACTCCATTCTCAAGTTGATAAATGCGACGTTTTACATCCTCCTAGAGGCTCCATAACCAACACAAAAATCAAACAAAATTAAATAAAAAATTTTTTTCAAAATTGTAAATAATATTATTAATGTGTGCTTAATGGTTTAAAAATGTGCCAAGTTGAGATAAAAGTTTTAAAAAAATTGTTAAGAAAGATAAAAAGGGTTTTTATAATTTTTTTTTTTTTTTTTTTTTTTATTTTTAGAGATGCTTCTTATCAAGCAACATTTGTCATGAGTAGTCCAAAAATCTGGCTCTGATGCCAACTAAGGTAAACAGTGACAAAATGGCAGTAAGTAAAATAAATTTTGATACCTTATATTGATTTTCTTTATAAAAGATATTTATGTCTTTTAAGTTTTGTTTTTTTGTTGATTGAGATTGTTGAACTTAACTATTATTATACGTTTTACACATAAATTTTATTTCGGCTCAAAAGCTTCAATTTTTTTTTATATGTTAAATATATCTACAGACATAGAACAATTTAAATAAAAAAATTCAAACGTAATTTTTTTTTTTCATTCAATGATCATAGTTTACAGTTATTTCTTAAAAATGAAAAGAAAACTTTTTTCTTTCTTTCTTTCGGACGGGTCTGACAAGTTTTTCTACAAGATCCCAAAAATATACTACATTCCATTATTAACATTTAACAGTAGCTGGGGTAAAAAGCTGAATTAAATTGATTTTTGAATAAATTAAATGAAAAAATTGGAGAAAAAGAAAATATTGAGCACACTATAAATTTTGATTTTTCTAACTTAAATTAAATTTTCTATAATTTTTACAATAAAAAGCCTTTATTCTCTCACGAATAAATGCACGTTTTAAGTATTTAGGAAGTTAAAGAAGAAATTTGTTACAATTTAGCTGCCATACCCTCATTAATATTTCCTTTCATGACAACTGTAAATTATTGTAATATTTTTTCAAAATGAAATGACAACAAAATTACAAATATTTCTCAGACTTGACAATTACATTTACAACAGGATTTTTTAAAAAATAAAAATTTAGAAGGAAATAAGAAATAACTGGGAAAATGGATTTAAATAGCCAAAAGAAAAAATGTGAAAAATAAATTAAAAATTATTATTTTTTTTGACTCAATAAATCCACTTTCATTTTATTTTCATCTTGATTTCATAGTAATAAATAAATGTTTTAATTTTGTTTTGTTTTTAAAAAAAAAATCCCAACAATTGTATACCTGAGGTAACAAGAAGTTACTACTTTTATATGAAGGAGGGATTAGGGATTTTACAGAATATTCTCAAAACGTTGCACAATTTGCTATATTTAATAGGATTACAATAAAATAAATTGGACAGATATTTTATACTTCTACAATTTTTTTTCTCCAAAATTCAGAATTAGATTTTTATTGCTTGAAATTATTGGGAAAAAAAATTAATTTAAAAAAAAAATGCAAATAAAATTTAATTCTGAATTTCGAAAGGAATTTCTCACAAATTGAAGATAAAGTAAATATGTTGATACATAGATTGAAATACATGGAGTTTTTTTTTCTGGGTTCATTATACATAGGAAAAAATTTATATTCTATTGAATTTTTAGTTTTTTTATTTTTTTGGAAATATTTTTTCACCATAAAGACGGAAGTGGATTCACGTTTTGGTATCTTCTTTACACTTTGAGCAACGAAATAAATGAATATCGTTGAAATTTGAATTTTTTAGTTTTTTTTTTTTTAAATATTAAAAACCAAATATCGGGAAGAGAACGCACACAAATACTTTCTTCAAAACTAAAATTTCAGCCCTTTAAAAAAAAAAATGTGTAATGAAGTTGTATAAATAAGAAAAAACAAACTCTTGACAAGTGTTGTTAAGACGACGGCCATTTGCTTTGTGTACATTTTCAAACCGAGATGCCACTTGAGTGTTGAAGAAGAGAGCGGCAAAACAGTTGGTGATGTTTGTATTTCAAGTCGAGCATACGGATAAGTTGCTGCCGAAGCCAAAGCTGCTTAACGAAGGGCCCACAGAAGCACCTTGTGACTCGACACCAATTTATAACACACAAACAAGCAGTTTTGGCAAAAATCTAAATTCACTACATGGACAGTATTTTTTTTTCTTGCTTTTCTCAGAACGGGGAGGTTATTTGAAAATAACTGCAAATCTCCATTTTTGTTTATCTGCAGAATTTCTTTTTTTTTTTTTAATTATTTCTTTCTCTTATTTTTTAAATAATAATTTCTCTTTCTCAAGTTCACTTTGTTGTTGTTTAAATACAAGTTGGCGAAAAAAATTATTTTGCGGGAACTGTAGACCACTGACACTGTTTAAAGTTGTTTTTAATTCGTTGCACAGCATCGTCAAGAAATGTGAATAGTACACAAGATGAAATGAGGCAAAATCACTGCCAACAAATGTACAAAAAGTAGAACGGACCAAGATTGAAGACGTGGTTGATGGTCGTGGGCTACATAAAATAGAAAAAGAGAAAAATAGAAATTGTTTATTACAAACGATATTATTGACAGATTTGTTTAAAAAAGATTTTGAAAAGTAATTTTTAAAACTCAACACAAAAACGCTTACGTCGTAAAAAGTGAAGCCACTGATAATCCTCTTTGGTAACGTGGATTCATTACGAGCTGCTTAGAAATTAAGCCGCGCACGTCTTAAGAAAACGTGCCGACTTTACACTACTCATCATTGTGCAATACACCAGCTTTTTATCCATAACAAAGCATTATTTGGCCTTCTTAAATTGTGGTTATAAAGTGTTTTAACACTCGCTGTAATTAATTCCAACGCTCGTTAACGGATTTATAAGAGATTAGCTGCCGGATAATAAATTTTGTGCATTTTTTGACAACAATTGCGGGCACATTTTTATGGCTTACAAGTAGCCACAAGCTTTTAATTAAATAGGGAAAAATAATCAAAAATTGCAAGGTCATATTGAATTTCTCGTTTCAATTTATCACTACGGATTATGTGTTTGCAAAGATCAGCATTTTGTGAAATTTGTAGAAAATTTCTCGCTTAAACTCACTCGAGTTGAGTGTAATTAGGAGTCAGTGAATGTAGAAAAATGAGTTGGCACTTGGTGAAAAGAAGGAAATGAAGCGAGCCAGAGTGTCAACAATTCATTTCAAATTGAATGTGCAAAGAATTTTTATAAAGGTACAAAATGTAAGCTAATTATCTTTAACCAAGGAGAAACATGGTCATGATTCGAGCTCGTTGGCTTGAGCCAAAGGGGGATTTTCCTGTTGAATAATTCAACATTTTTTTTTTCACAACTCGTCAAAGATATTCAGCATGAAAAATTCTTGATAAATGATGAACTGAGCCCCGAAGATTTAATTTTCTTCTAACTCGAGTAACATTTCAATCCTTATTTTCACACGTTAAGTGAGGTTAGCTATCACTTCCTGATTTCTATTTCAAACTCAGCTCTCGCGTGACTGTTATTAATGATTCAAACGAGATGGGGGGATGGAGGGGTTTTACAAATTAATCCCACCACCGATTTATGATCCAATGGTTTTGACCGACAACGCATCTGGCGCCACGTAAATCACAAAGCGCGCGTCATTTTTCGCACCTAAATTCATACAACAGTCGTTTCAAAACTTGGCGTGCTAATTACGAATAACTTGTCAATTGCGACAGCGTGAATATACAGAGCAAGTCGAATGTTGACGATATTTATGATTTTACTTTGTCTGCTGGAATCCAAACTCAGTTTTAATTAAGGATGACAGCTCACACCCTTGTTTAATGAGAATACAAGCGACAGTTACTCGTATATCATTGTCAGTAATGGCTTAAATGACCTTGTATCGCATAAATGTCAACATTAACGGAACAAAAGTCTATAGTTACTGCCATAAATAGGCCTTCGAAAATCAAACATTCACTTATACTCACAGATCCATCAGTCAGTTTTTTAACAAACAAATTCCGGCAAAATAAGACGAATATTTGTGTCAATTATAATATTGAGGATTCCCCAGTCTTTTTGGATATTTTAAATCAACAATTATTTTCATGCTACTCATATGTGATTTATTAGAAATAAAATAAAAATATGAATTTCAAATCCAACAAGCAAGATAAGAGAGAATTAAGGATTTATTATTTATATATTTAAAGATGAAATTTAAAAATTTCATACCTGACTGTGACCAATCGTTTGGAGGTTTGATTGCCAAATTCTCATCTTGTTTGTTGGATTTCCCTTTATTCAGCTTGTATCTTATGTCTGAAAAATTTAAGCGATCGAAAAAGAGACAAACTTTGAATAAAGGGGAAAGGAATAAATAAATGTTTTATTTGTAAATATTTTGTATATAAAAAAAATTAATTTAATTATGAAGTAATAATTAAAAATTTAAAAAATCACGTCATTCAATCCCATTTACCATATAATAAAGCTAAGTTTGTATAAAGAGTTTTCGAGCATGAGTGAACATACAATAGTTGAGCATTTGTCTACATTACATACAAACCACTGAATATAGATTTCGCAAGCATCGGCCGACAATTAGTCAGACCGCAAAACTCCAGCTACTGGCCAGGATTTATACGGGTACCCGATGTTCGGCACTGGGGAATTTCATTCGGTGATAAATATTCGCAACATTCCACTCAATCATTGAATAACACAAACTCGGGCAAGTGCGAATGCTTTTACTATTGCATTCCACACTTTGACTTTAAGTTTTGCAACATTTTTCAAATTTATAAAAAATCACAAATTTACTTTCTTATATTTTACCTTGTTCATGTTCGTGAACTATTAGTGAGCTTGGGTTCTTGTAATTGGTGAAATTTTCATTCTTGTTTCGTGTGTGATCTGAAATTTGAAAAAAAAAATTATTTATTTGTTAGTTTTTGACTGCAACGACACATAAAAGGCATTGCTGCTGCGGTTTTAATAGAAGGCGTGAATTACGATTTATTATATTAGGGCAACTAATCACTAGATATTATCACGGTAATAAAAATGATAGTCTAGTTTCATGAAATGAATTTATTAAATATTTTGCCTGATCTTTAACATTAGAAATATCATTAAAATTTACCCATTCAACACGAATTAAAGTTGAATTGTATAACTGCAATAAACAACCAACATTCGCGGTAAATGCCACAGCTTTCTCTTCACACACGTAAAATAATATTAATAATTGAGTGGATAATTGAATAAATTCAATCTAAACTTCTTATTAACCTGTTACATATGTATTTTTCGATTAAATTTCTTTTCCTTAAAATATTCATTTAAAACAAATTCGCATTCGTGTCAATAGTTGAAATGAACTAATTTCCAAAATTACTTATTTAAAATATTGACTTAAAGATTAGTGGGTTAAATATTTGCTACAACTGCGAGAAATATTGTAATATTTCAGATTTTTAACATAACTAAATGTGCCATTTTCTCCACGACAATTCACTTTGTGCGAATAACAGAAATGCCATAAATTTTCACTCTCAGAAAATTATTTCATTTATCTTAATTCTCTATTAAAGATGAACGTTACTTATTTTTAGGATTTTGAATAACGTAATCCATTACATAAAATGTTTAAACACATGTAACTACATTAACTATAACTAGATTACACATTGCACTAACACAATTATTTGTTTTTTTATACATAAACACACACCGCTGTAAAGAAATAAACAGAAAACATATGCAAATTAAATTTATTCCAAGAATTTTAAATTCAAATACAAATTACCATTTTTTTCTTACCAATAAAATATTTACTGCAATTTAGTTGCTTCTTTAAATTGCTTGGTAATATCTGCCAACCCGTGGTTCGCAACCATAATTTATACCAAGATTTTACACATAATAAAAAGAAAAGACTAATAAAATTTAAGAATATAAAAAAAAAAAAATTGAACTCATTTCCTTTGCACTCTTTAAAAACTACATTCAAATTGGATTCATTTTCAAGTTGGCAGCCATGGAAAATTATCAGTCATAGAACAGGTCATTAAAAAACAATATTGCGGTGGGACGATGAGCTTAATCTTTGCCAACATACACTCCACCATTTGCCTTATCATTTGGACGTGTGAATTCCCACAGGAAACACTACTTGCAAAACGGGGCCTGGGGAGCTCTTGATTAGAGCTGAACTCAAACTTTTCATACCGAAATAGGCTTCTTACTTCTTATCAACCATCATATACTCCAGCCTCAATGACAAATGAAGGATAACATTTTAACAAAAAACTGAATTAAAAAATTCGATCGAATTTTTTATTAATTTTTTTATGTTATGAAAATTAGATTTAATAATAAATAGTTTGCAACAGATTTTATTCATTCGAATCCAACGATTAAGCTTAGAAATGAAATCTGTTAAGATTAGTGAAGTAGTGCTAAGTTGGAGCAATGTCTTTCCGATTCCCCTCGGTTGGATGCGAAACTCATTTTCCGCTGAGTTGAAGGTGACGACCTTCACAACTTGTCACTACGCACATTGCCTATCGACTTTTCCTTTTCCCATAGTTACTAAAACCCAGCGCTTAATACCTTCTCTCTCGCAGACCTACTACTGACTTGTTATTGCTTCAAATTTCTCATCTGGTTTCGTGGGATTGCTCAACTTACATTCCGCAAATCCATAACTCTGGAATTGACTGATGATACTTTTGATTCATTTTTTTATGTTTATTAAAAGAAATGTCACACGAAGGTCACAAAAAAGAATTTGTTGAAAAACTACAAAAAACTAATACAAAAAATTAAATTGTCTTTGATATTTTACTAGAAGCTTCTAGTAAAATACAGAATGCGGATACAAATGTAGATACAGAATGCGGATACAAACGCAGATACAGAATGCGGATGTTTATATACTTTAAAAGTGATGTATTATACGAGTTGATAGTTTAACTGCTTACACGACAACACTTGAAGATTTAAACCCAACAATTAAATAAAAGGTGCAAAAGGTATTTTATAAAGTAATAAAAAAAAGTTGAATAAATAACTGCACTATGAATATTAGATTTCCCTTTCAGCACCTGAGTTCAAAGCAATAATAAGAAGGGAAGATGCAAATAACTCCCACAATCACCTAACATAAAAAGAAATGTCAATTTCTTTTTGCTTTTGCCTTTAGCACTCATCCATTTTTTTCTCTGTTGACAATTCTTTTCTTCAAGCTGTCAGAAAGGAAGCAAAGCTCACATTTCCTGTCTTCAATCAACACTTTTCAACTGTCATCTTTAGGTGAACTTAGTCGCCAGTGAAAATTGACAAGCATATCATAATACGGCAGAATTTCTACACACCGATTCTGACATTACGTGGCTCACGGTCTTATTACTTGGAGTCTCGTGCTATACGAACTTCCGCTGATAAAAGTAAAAGTGGTTTTTTTTTTAATATTATCGGATATTCTTGTCACATTCTAGGAAAAGAATCGTTCTTCAGCTAGTTCATGTCACCCGGTCGGCAACTATCGAGGTCACTACATCTCGACCTTGCAAGAGTCAGTGGGTCCACATCAAGAATGACCTTTTACCTTTGCTTTTGAACAAACTCATGAAAGTTCTTTTCAGTTGACGTTCACTGCCACTGACCGACTAAAATAAAAGCAGCAAAAATTTCCATTTTCTACTTTTAATCTAAAATGTTTTGTCAGATTCTCTTGACCAAGCTTGATTTCGTAGGCCTCGGGCAAATGATCTGATGAACCCCGAAGTAAATCAATGAGACTCATTTGCATTGGTCCGTTACATGAAATAGTTGCAAATATTAATTAAAGTAAAAATATGTAACAGAAACAAAATCAAAATTTTTTTATCAAGTCAAGTTTAATTAATCTCGTTCAACGAAAGTCATTGAAGTTTGTTCCGGGTCGAACTTTGATATAACGAACTCGAAGGGACTGTCAAAATGTGTTTGTTAAATCGAGAGTTTGCTACACCTGATATAACGAACTGTTTCGTTAAATCGAATAAATGGAAAAAAAATTTAAATATTCGATATTACGAACTATTTCGTTAAATCGAATAAATGGAAAAAATTTAAATACTCGATATAACGAACTATTTCGTTAAATCGAATTAGTGAACTTGATATAACGAAATAGTTCGTTATGTCCAATAATTTAAAACTTTTTTCCATTCAATCGATTTAACGAAATTTAACGAAATAGCGTAAAAAACGTAAAACATAATACTTTATTGTAAATAATCGTAACCTGATTTCCGTTTCGTAAACCTGTTCGCTATAAGCGATAATTCGTTAAATGGGAGTTCGTTATATCCGATTTTTTTAACATTAACTTTATGGGAAACCAACCTACAGCGAATTGTTCGAACAATTCACAATATGCAAGTTCGTTATATCGAGGTTTGACCTGTAGTCCTAGATTTTACCTACTAAACTAGTTGAGAATTATGTCATGTTTTATTTGATTTACCATTACAGTAATGTCAGTAGTTTTAAAAAAGAAATTATTCTATTTACTCTACTCGAAACATCAATCTGACAGCAAAGAAAACAAACCAAGCTGAAAGTAGCAGCTGTCGATTACAGATTCTAGTATAAATTTAAGCCCGATACACTACCTACCTCCTCATTAAATATAAACACAAAAGATTTTTAAAAAAAAATCAAACTTTAACTTTCAGTTTTATCCACGAAATATCAAATTCTCGATTAAACAAATAAAAACTTTAAATTAAATCCATATTTTGCATGACTAAAAATTTTTGTAAAATAAAAATTTCTTGGAAAACAAATAAAAATAAAAGCAAATTAGAAAATTTGGTTTTTAGATTAATTTCTTGAGAAAACTATTCATTAAAAGACACAGGTGTTTGGCTTTGAGTTTACAACTGCTCCTACCCTTCCCTTCATTCATTTTTTATTGTGTTCACGTGGTTTATGGATCTCTACTGAACATTTTAATTAACCGACACTTGATTAAAATGACATCTATTGGCAAAATTTTTTTTTTCCAATCTTATTTCCTAAAGTTAATTGAGAAAAAAAATTGAATTCAAATATTTTTCACAACTGAAGAAAAAAAATGTTTCTTTATCCAATTCGTCGCCCTTTTTTAATGGCAGTAAATGAAATGAAAGTTAAAAAGAAAACTCATTACGACTCACCTTCAATTCGTTCATAAATGGCATTGACAGTAGTTGTAGGAAGAGTTGACGGTGCTTCAGTTTCTGAAAATGTAAGTCAAACAAGCAATTAACGTCATTCAATTTCATTCAAAATGAAAAACAAAAAAATAAAATAAAATTAACATCATTTAAAATGTAATAAAAATCCTTTTTAGACTAATAAAACAGGCCAAAAGCTAAAATAAAAATAGAAAAATATAAAAGTTGTAATAATAAAAAAAATAGTTTAAGACTGCCATTGATTCCAACGTGACTGTTTGGTTTGCCAGTAGAAGCGTGAAATATTTGTAAATTTTCCAACCGTCATAAATGCCCTATCTGACAGGTGACAGAAATTGAAAAATATAATAAGAATATAACTGTCTGAAATAAAAAATAATACGCCAATTCAGATGCTATGAACGTATTTTATTTTCTAATATCTTTAAAACTTTGGAATTCGTAGAATGAAAGTAATAAATAATTAAAAACCAGCAAGAAATGAGTAGAAAAATTCAACAAAAGTTGAAACTCTACAAGAATCTCATTGCAATTCCTTGTCCTTCGCACGCTGCCATAGCAACATGGTTAACTTGACTCGGTATTAGAAATGGCGGTGCCGTTGATAAAATTAAAGAGTGCCGAGTTCTCATCATTTCAAGTTGAAGCGCACACAAAGCCTAACCAAATGCAATATCAATTCATCTTTTCCAGAGATCTCAAAGGTCAGCAACAAAAGTAGACGACTTTCTACTCTCTAGATTGGATTTTACTCAGCTTCATCCTTTTGGCCCTTAGAGTATTACTTTATAGATTATCATTACATTGATACGTTAGGGCTTTTTATTAACTATTTAAACTGATTACGTTAGGCAACTTTAAAAGTTTTTTTTAAATAATATTTTGGAATTTTATTACATTTAAAATATTTATTATGCAAGTTTGCTTTATAAATTAAATTTTCTTGTTTACTTGATATGCTAATAAAAAATATTAATCATTTAATGTTTATTAATTTATTAGTTTTTTTTGCTTTTTTTTAGTTATTTAAATAATTGGAAAAAATTTAAAAGAAAATTTTTTTAGTTTTTTTTCTGTGGTTACTCTGAGCAAGTTGATTGCTTATGCTTTATTGATGTTAAAGAACATGAGCACTTTTGTATAATTTCATGTATTGTTTTCATTTCTTTGACCACAAACCCAACCAAATTGAAAGTAAAACTTGAGTTAGAATATTTGGAATATATAATATAAATACTTAGACATTTAGCCAGTTTTTAATCTCTCTATAAGTGCAAATATTTGAAGAGCTGTCAATAAATTAGCCACTTGCGACCACATTTGGAGATATGAAGTTCATTTTGGCAACAGCTTGGTCAAGTGCATACAACGTGACTCCAATGTTCAGGAGATAAATTTTGCACGATGCAAACAGGAAATGCTCATGAAAATGACTGGCTGGCAGCTGGTGAACTTGACTTAAAACAATTTCGACCTAATGCTTCAAAGTAACCGATGCATTCTGAATGAATAATTTATAAAATAATACTGAAACAGTCATAAAATTTTCTCGAATATTATATCATAAATTATTAGTATTTGGATGCATTTAGTAATGCATTAAAGAATAGGAGAGATTACGCATAACCAAAACTAAAATAAAATATTTTCAATGATTAAATTTTAACACAATTTTCCTGCCATTTTTTGAAAAAATAATAAAAATAACAAAATACTCTACACGAATTATTTGATAAAAATATTAGTTAAAATTTTAATTTCAGTAAATACGAAAAAGTTTTTTTAAAAAAAATAAAAAATGTAGATCTTAAATTAGCTGGTGGTTTTAATTTGACTTTTTCCAGCCTTCTAAACTGTCACATTGTGAATTTTTATATGAACTGTCTGCTTCGACAGACGGGAACATCCATTACGTCAACAAGATTTGTGCAAAAACTAATTTGAAAGTTTGACTCAGCAAACTTTTCATTCCTTATTACAATTTAAGTACCAAAAAACATTAGAAAAATAAAAGTTTAAAAATTGTAAATTTTTTTTTTAAAAAAAATTTAATTTTTATTTAATTTATTTAAAAAACGTACCGTAAACTCTTATGACACCTTCAGTTTCCCCAAGAGGATTCTTGGCTATGCACTTATATAATCCATAGTCCTTTTTTGACAAATTTTTAATTCGCAGCTGCATGTGTCGTGAATACAATTCTTCGGTGTTATTAGTTTCGTACTTCTCATTGGGAAAAATCATGTCACCGTCTTCTTTCATCCAATAATTGATTGAGCGAGGAAAGGCTTCTGTATGACACTCGAGCGTCGTTTCGTAAGAACGAGGTGAGCCAACCAGTTGATGAGGAATCCACAACATTGGAGGAACTATTAAAATATTAAAAAATATAAATTTTTACACTAAAAATAATACAAATTGAAATACATAAATAACTACAAATCGACAATAAATACCAATAAAACGCGTTAATTATAACACATTTTCTAATTAGTTAATTATTCACGTAATTAATGATATGAATTACGAGTTCGAGAGCATAATCTATTCATTTCAAGGGAAAATAAACCATTCGTGAGCTCACCTGACTAAAAGTCAGAGGATATTTAAGAATTTTCAAAATTAGTTACCACACACTTTTGTATTTAATATCACGCGAAACTTTTCATATTCTTATCAATTAGGATAGTTAATTGCATTTATAAAAGATAAAATTTATTCAAACGAAGGTAAGTAGTCAAGTAACAAATTTAATTTATTTCTGCTCAGTTGGTCCAACACAAGATAAACGAAGCGAAATGAACGGCACACTGTAGGACATGTCATTGGATTAGGTTGGCATGTTCAAGCAGGTTTGTTGGTCAATGTTCAATGTTGACTGGACTCAAGCTTTAGCAGCTTCTTTATTTAGCCCTAATACTTTATAAAAAAAATTTAACTCAGTTTCAAATCGATTTTATCATTATAATAAGTATTTTATAAAAAGGAATATATATGCAAAAATCTGTTTTTCATAAAAGTTCAATGAGTTGCTATGGTTTCTTTGTGATAATTATTAAAAATTGACACAAGAGTTGTACTAAATTTTGTTGAGTACACAATAAACACACGCTGTAATAAGCCTGTACAGGAAATTAAATGCAAGTATTGATTTTTGTGTGGCTTCTATCACACAATAATCAGTTTTAGAACTTCTTATTATAATTAATGACAACATTTCAAAAGGTAATGAAGCAATAAAGTATGTGTACAAATCATATTAAAATTTCCCATTTTCCATTTTACGAGAAAAAAAATTTTTATATAATCAAAACACTTAGAATCAGCAATCAGTTACGAAATCGTCTTTAGATTTTACTACATTTTAATGACACATAATTCAAACGGCAATGTCATTTGAATTTTACCTTTAACTTGAAATTAAAATACTGTAATATGCATTAAAATGCTATTTACTTTTCCATCTACTATCATATAAAATAGGCGTTAAAATGTTATTAACATTTTACCGTGGAATCTTCGTCGTGTCTTCATATTAAGATGGGAGTAAATAAAACGAGTCGCCTTTCGAAAGTGCTATTAATACTGACCATACAAGTCGTGGCTCTTATTTAATTAGCGTTAGCAGAAGCACGAATGAATACTCCAGGTTATTATAAAGAAAATAATGAAGAGTTTATTTGTGTTTGCTGAATAATAATATTGCCACAACCAGTCTTCAAACAGAATATTAAAATGAGTATCGTTAATCTTCTTGAAATTAAAATATCTACAAAGATATTTTAATATTTTCTAGTGACAAGTATACTTATAATAATGTTGAAAACGAAGTATGAAATATTCAAATAATAAATAATTTAATAAAAGAAAATAAAATCGGAACTCACAGTCTACTTTGAGTGTAATTCTCTTGCTGACTGCAGGTGGAACTCCATTGGAAGCAATGCAAAGAAATGCTCCCATATGTAATCGACTCACACGAGAGATTTCCAAAACTTCACCGATTAATTCTACAACTGAAAAAAAAATTTTAAAATAATATTCAACATAATTTAGCACGTGAAGAATAAATTTAAATCGATGATCGTGACTTTAAAGCGATTTATATTTGGAACAAGTTCAAAAAAGAAAGCAAAAAAAGAACTAATGCATTTCCAATATCTTGTCATAATTAACATTTTCTTGGTTGCACCCGACACCCACCAGCAAGAATCATTATTGTGTAAATCAATTAATTTCTAACCCCCATCTGCAACTTCATTATGATTACAGATAATCATCACCTTCGCCACTACCATTTTTGGAAATTATTTCGCATTACATTTGGCATTTTAATTTGGCGATTCATGCGTGGAAAGAAATATTTTTTTTTTAAATAAAAAAAAATTGCGAGATGATCGTAATTGCTTTTATAATGTCTGTTGGAATCTTTAAAATATTATGCGGGGGTGAAGAATTTAATTTACTTGTTAATTTGAAAAATGAAGAAAAGTTAGTGTTTTGTATTTTTTTATACCTGTTTTTCCTTTGGCAACTTGAAACTTAGAAAAATCTTCCCTCCGCCATTTAATGGTTGGCGTAGGCGTTCCCTTTGCGCGACATGTCAGAGTCACATTCAGTCCTTCTCTGGTTATGACTTCAGAACTTGTTTCCGAGTCAATAATGTCAGGAGGAACTAAAAAAACAAAAATAAATTTTAATATAAAATAATATTTAAAGCAAAAAAGATCAAAGAATCTGATTTATTCTTAAATGAATATTTTTTTTTTTATTGATTTTTATCTGAATTCCTAGAATTTAGCTGAGTTTCTTGCATCCAATAATCCATCAAGTGTGCATTAAAAGTCTAATCGGTAAATCTAGAATTTTTATCGAAGCAAGGGTAAATTAATCCGAAATTCCTATGCATTTTTAATGTTGTTACGTTAAATAATGTTTAAAAAAAGAAAATTATTGATAAAATATTAAGGAACAATTAAAAAGGAATTTAATTATTGCATCAATTTCGTTTCCTCGCAAAATAAGATTTATAAAAATCTGCTTTATTATTACATGGAACAGGAGTAAGGAGCTAAGAGAACCATTAATAACGCCATTACCAGAGTCATCTATAATTATCATCAAAAGGCCAAAATGTTTAATCTCATGCAAGATTTTTTTTTTTCTTTTAAGCCGTGACGAGTCAAAGTTTCCTAATTAAAACACGTCATTCATTTTCACAATTAAGAAAACCATCATATCGTGCGAAACTAATCACCCTCACCTCGTCAACTCAAAATAATTATAAGTCCATGGAGAAGATTGACGGGCATTTTCATGGGTTTCTTCATTTAAATCATATTTCTAACAAACAAAATTCCAAACAAAAAGAAAATGCAATTTTAATGTTTTTGAATATGCTCATTTCTGTGGTTTGTTTTTTAAAAAAATGTTACAATAGCAATTGTGGTTGATTATCCAACTTTAAAAGGATAAAAAATCAATGACCCTCGACATTTTTTTAGGTTCCTAATCAAATCGTGAGCGCTATTTTTAGACTGCTTCAAAAGATTTTCTGTTCCAATATTTTTGTCAACTCAGATGGAAAATTTTGAGAAATTTTGATTAAGTGAGGAGCTTCCACAGAATTCAATTGTGAGTGAGTCCGCAGAATATTTTATTATTTTTTCCTTCATTTTCTCTGAATTTCCAAACTGGAATTTTTTCAACAAAATCAAATTACAAAGTATGTAAAAGAAAATTAGTTAAATAATCTGCTGATAATATGTTGTGCTCGAAAAACAAATTAAACTTTTTGTTTGTTTACAAAACAGACTTAATTTAGACTTTGCAAATGTATCTCAAAGTACATTTTGCTCGCAAACTCGGTTTTCTCGCGTAAGTACACCCTCGTTTTTTATGGTGTAAATCGCAATTTCAAATTATACCCTAAGCTTATAAAATAGGAAAAGTAAAGTGCACCGAAGAAAGCTCCTAGGATTTGAGAAAAGCCCTAGCACTTCTCGTCAAATCAGCTTTACTAACTTGCACCACCTGAGGTGCAAGAGTAGCAGAAAAATTATTCAAAGTGGCTTAATTTGTTACTTAAAGGAATCAAATGTGAAAAAAAAAATTCCGGCT
The DNA here is from genome assembly GCA_034696185.1 of Henia vesuviana. Taxonomy (NCBI): domain Eukaryota; kingdom Metazoa; phylum Arthropoda; class Chilopoda; order Geophilomorpha; family Dignathodontidae; genus Henia; species Henia vesuviana. The sequence goes on along the minus strand of JAQFZU010000228.1, from coordinate 2,496 downwards.
TAAATTTTCGAGCGAAGAGCAGAGTGAATTGCAAATGGTGGCCATTAAAACGAGTGCTTTAATTTACGAGTTTCATTCACTCGAAGCAATGCAGAATTGCATTTGTTTGCTCTGAATAATACTGACTTTCAACTGATTCTAGATTTGAGTAAGAGAAGAAAGTAAAGGAAAATAAAAAAATGTTCTTTGACCTTAGTTGAAATATAAGGTTAATTAACTTTTGTGTTGTCAGTGTTAATTAGGTACAGTCAACTGAACGTTTTTCATTAAAGGGTTGACTCACAAAGGTTAGATGGTACGTAACAACAAAACAAAGCAGAGCACTTAAAATGCAAAAATGTTTTTAAACTTTGTGATGGCAAGTTTTTTCAAGAAATTATTTTTAAAATTTAAACATGCAATTAGTATAGTGCAATGAAAAAAAAATCTTCAAGAAACAAGATCTTAGAAAATGCCAAATACGAGCTTTAAAACAATGTAATGGATGACACTTTGTATCGAATTTATCATTAATATAATTGGGTTGAGAATTTCATCCATTTTTTATTAGCTAAGCTGCTGGATGTAATCATTTAAGTTCAAAATGATTGGCAGTTTAATTTCTTTAAGTCACTTATGCATATCTTATTGCAATTCTATTGTTAAAATAGTAATATTTAGACATGAAAATTAAATGTATGTGATAGAAAACTTGTTGTTGTATTATTAATGGTAATAGAAGGTTTAGACAAAAAATAATTAAGTAAGAAAAGTCTGAAAACAACATAAAAAGTTAATCGAGTTCGAATTTAATACTCAAGATATCATAAACGCAGATCGAATGGACAGGATAAGACTGATAAAACTGTCGATTTTCAATCTGATGCACATTCTCTAAACCGATATTTGATGATAAAGGCAAAGATTAGTTATCCAATGCACCAGCGAGCAATACCATTGCACGTTAAACGGGTGTTGATTGATTTATTGGCGTAACCGGTTCGTGTCAAAATATTTATTTATCATTGCTCAAATAGATGTTTCGTATGAAATGACATTCTCAATGAATTCAACAATTTACAAATCAACTAATTTATTGCAATTCTTTCAAAAAAAAACTGTTCAAGTCACACGCCCATTTTAGTAGAATTTGTTCTTCGGTTCAGCATACAAGGCAAAGGGCAAGTCGAAAGCGACATTGTGACTGCTTGATTGAGTTTAACGTGAGCGCAACTGAAATACACTGGTTTAACGGTCGCCATGAGCTGTTTTAGGACAAGTTAGAAACAAAAAAAGAAACAAGATCAATAGTAAAAAAAAAAAATGAAAACGGGAAATAATGAATGACAATTTTCATTAAAATTACAAATAGAAAAAAGATAAAAACTTTCAATCATTTCTCATACCGAAAGAAACGAAAAACAAAATTGGCATTAAGATTGATGTTCAAAACAGCAAATTTAAGGTAAATATAATATAAATGGATTATCTGTGTAGCTGTCTTTTTCAATACTTCACTTGAAAAAATACTGTCTATTTTTATTTTTTAGTTAATCGTTTCAGGTCTGTGTCGTTCAAATAAGTCGTGTCAGATTTCATAAAAACGTAAATAATTGATGACAAAAATCAACCGTTAGTAAAAGCAAATGCATTCAGATGAAACAAAACTACTGTTCTTGTCATGAATATTTTCCTGAACTAGAATCAGCAAACATCATAAAGTCAATATTTATAACCTCTTGAACAAATAACGTATAAAAATGTATAAATGTCGATAGTTTCGTATATAATTTAACATTTCTGCCATTCAGGTTTAATGTGTCTTTTTATTTATTTATATTTATACCTATTTTCTCGAAAAATATATTGTAAACCATATCACACCTACAAATTGCAGCGATAGCAAGAATATTTTAAAATACTTTACTATGCGAAAAGTAAATTGAAAATTAAATTTAAAAATTTTTAAATTGATTTGGCGGTTATCGCTCCAAACGAGATTCTGAGTCTCTGTGAGTGGTATCGAATGTTATTATTGTATTAGAGTATTCGGATTACTTAGTTTTAAGTGTATTGTAACTCTCATTATTGTATAATTAACCAGTAATAACTTATTTGTTGTTTACGACTGATTTTAAAAAAATTTAATTTGCGGTTGGGATCAAAGTTGTAACTAAAATGCGTTCTGCATTAATCTTGCATATGTTTACTTGGTTAACATTAAAATCACATGCATTTGCTTTCAAAATTCGAAATAGTAATTTTAGAAGATCGATTTACATTCTAAGAAGTGAAATAACGTAAATAGGTAAAATGTTTGTTTTGCTACTGACACCGTCTCAGCAATTTTCCATTATTTTGTTATTCAGACGTATGTTTTCAAAATACCTTATTTTTTTTTAGTTAATATAAGACTTGGAGAATTTTTAGTCACTTACCGACAACTGACAAGTATCCAAACTGCATTTTTGCGGGTTCTGTGTTTATCTGGCACATATATCGTCCCGCATCTTGCTC